>CM060952.1:20529163-20739150 GCA_030765055.1 Mantis religiosa
AAATATGAGGAAAAATTGTGATGTGAATACTGGATTAGAATGGTTGAAACCACTGCACACTGTAGATTTTGAAATACAGATAAGTCTCTTCTGTATTTAATATATTTTTCACTTATTAATTAAAGCTACACTGGTGATCAGCTGTAAAGCTTTAATTAATAACGCTTGCTGTGAAAGTTTTAAGTCTTACATGTTTCTGCGTGTTTATGATTGTCAAGAGTAGTATTGTTTCTAATGAGGTCCTTGTTATTGAAATACAAAGCAATATGTTATAGATGCAATACAATGTGTACATCAAAGTATACATTAAAAAATAAGTATTTGTTTAAAATTAACTATTGCTTATCAGTCAGTTTTTGTTGAATTGTGTTCATTAATTTCTGGCACCATCATTGCCAACTTTTTACTTAATTAAAATCTCTCATATAATTTTCGGTCATTCAATAGGTGAAAATTATTTGATTCATTCTGAGCCAAGTTCAATACAGTTTAAGTCAAGTTACCTTTATGGTCAGATTATCACTTCCACTGAACATTTCAAACTCAATTGTTTGAAGCTGAAGGTTAAACTGTGAAACTGGGCTTAGTGCAGGAGAAAATGTTTATTATAAGAATGAAAAAAACCATCTCTTTAGCACTATGCTAGTGTTGTTTGCCTGCAGCATGAGATGATAAGGTTTCTATTTCAGTACTGGAACAGGGATTTTTAGGTCTGGTGTGAGAGATATTCAGCCTTATGAGGTCTTTGGGGACTTATTCAGCAGCTGCTTATTGGAAAAGTAACAGCTCTTGAGCTTGCAAACCTATGATTATCATAGCAAAATGACATGCCATCCTTCCAATGTGTTCTGTGCATCCAGAAAGTAAGTCCTGACGACTGACAAGAGAACAAAGCATTACTAAGTAAGAAATATTGGAATAATTATATAGATTTACTGGCTACTTTTTAACATAGTCACGACTATTGTTGAGGCATTTATCATAACTTTGCACCATCAAACATACCCCATGTCATAGGAGTTTGCCGCCGATGTCTGGAGCCACAAAGTCACCTCATTCTGCACCTCAGCGTCATTGTGATAGAAAGAACAAAAATCAACTGTAGGTTGAAAATCTCCCATCCAAACTTATTCAACACAGTTAATGTGGCTTTGGTTGTATAGTGTCTTGCATTGTTCTGCAATAGCATAATGTTCTTGTCAGCATCTCACATCTCTTGCACTGGCTGCTCTCCTCAGTTTATACCAAGCAGCATATATGGTCTGCTTTCGAATGAAAACTCACACAAGAAGACATCACGTCAATCCCCGAAGACAGTGCACATAATTCTTTTGACAGACTGTCCACTTAAATTTGTGCTTCATTGGTTAACTACTACACCACCATAGTATCTGAGTGAGTGTTTTTATGCTGTTGTGGTAGAAAGTAACTTTTCCCTTATTTAAAAATCTCAGAGTTTATTCCGAGATACAAAAACATTAATATATCTAGATTTAACTGTATCGAGATTTAACTGTATTGGAACACCACAGTGAAGCGAAAAATTATTAAATTTTAGATGAGTCGTATTTCTTACACATCTGCTTCACTTTCGTACCTATTTTGAGGACATGTTTCGCAAATCTTCGTTTGCATCTACGGCTCTTGTGCTTAATATATCTTATCACAATGTTAAACTTTGTAGATTATGTCCTTTTATAAAATGATTAATACTGCATCGTTGCACTTTGAGTTTCTGCAGACTTGCGATCGGTACCAAAGAAACACATCTTAACATGTTGATGATCTTATGCAAAATGATGCCAAATTATTTTCATATTCTCGAATCTCTGCACTGAGGTTTCTAGAAAATCGAAATTACTTTTATCCTATGGTCCACAGCACAACATTACGTAATCACATTATTATAATAACCGATAGGGACACTATTATGCAAGTTGTCATTTTGTGGCCTACCCAGTTTTTACATTCTGTTTTATACAAATCACATTTTCTAGAACAATCCAGAACAAATTCCCAAATATATGAAAAAAAATATGAAATAACCTGTACATATCTTGCACATGCTTTGTCAAAACCAAGCCGCTGGGAGACAATTTCATGCAAAAGCGGGCGAGGTATCTGGGGGAATTGACAAGAGTTCTGAAATTGTGAAGCACCGGTTCTGCACAACTGCTTGCAGCACACTTTCTAACACTTCTGGCATAACCAGGGATGGTTAGCCACTATGGTCTT
Source organism: Mantis religiosa (assembly GCA_030765055.1). Taxonomy (NCBI): domain Eukaryota; kingdom Metazoa; phylum Arthropoda; class Insecta; order Mantodea; family Mantidae; genus Mantis; species Mantis religiosa. Next base: position 20,531,399 of record CM060952.1, read on the forward strand.
CATTGTGAATATTGGTTCGTCCTTCAGGAATTGCCTACACACTGTCGCACATGTCATAATCATAAACAAGACTCAGTTGGCAATGCATCTCTGCTGGAGATCGCTTAGAGTGGGCAAAAATTGGTTAACTGCATGAACCTCCAGTTGGCAGGAGATAATATCAGAGCAGCCATTTTTTCCTATCGCAGTATTGTAATCACTGCCAAAACACAACTGAAACTTGACTGCATTATTTCTACTTACGTCCTATCCACTACTGCTCTAGTGCATTCCTATCCAACTGGTGGTATCATTAATAATAATAATATCCAGAAATCTGTCTCCTTCCCCCCACCATTTCGGTAAGCTTTTATCTTCGCACTGTACTCTCCATCCTTTGAACTCGTTGCCTGCGCCGCCTCGAATCAACAATGCGCTTGTGACAACAATAATAATAATAATAATAATAATAATAATAATAATTATTGGTCTGAGATCAAGTACATTAAATAAGACATCGTCATGGATAAAATACAGTGGCATCAGGTACATATGATGTGAATTAAGTAAGTGAATAAAAAGGTCGTAATAAAAGCCAGTAATAAATTTTCCTTTTAAACAGATTAAAAGGTACATTGTTTGCAATAGAACAAAAGTTTGTTATAGAAATTTAACACCATTGTAAAAACAAGTACTGGCTGTCGAGTGTAATGTGCAACTAGGAATATGTAATTTTAAAATGGTTTCTCGTATGAATACTGTGAACATCAGATCTCCGTAAGTACTCTTATTTGTTTTTGTGTATATATAACAAAACAGAATAGATATATAGATTAACAACAGTTAAAGTTTTCAGTTGAACAAACAATGGTTTACATGGCTCAGTTGAACATTTATTCAACATAATTCTTAATGCCCTTTTCTGACAAATTAAAATATCCTTCATGTGAGGGGAATGTCCCCATAAGTGTATACCGTATGATATATGAGTGTGAATAAGACTAAAATAAATATTTTTCAAACCATCAAGTGGAAGAACAGATCTTAGTTTACAAAGTAAAAATATAGTGCTAGTAATTTTATTACATACTTCAGAACAATGGGTTTTCCATGTGAGCTTGAAACCTAGTAAATTAACACATTGAGAAGTGCTATTGGACATTTCTCTTAACCCAAGGTACATAAATTGAGTTTTGTTTTGATTCAATAAAAAACCATTAATTGAAAACCAGTGTTGAGCTCTGTTAAGGATTAAGCTAGACAAAAAGTCAAGTTCACTTAAAATAACATGTCTAACTCGAAGCGTGGTGTTATCAGCATACAATATAGGCAAATCAGAAAAATTACCGAAAGATCGTTAATCATAATCAAAAATAGAAAAGTACCAAGAACGGAACCCTGGGATACTCCGTATTTAATATCCAAGCAAAGAGAATTACTGTTACCTATAGATACAAATTGCTGCTTATTTGACAAGTATGACTTAAATAGCTCAAGACAATTACTTGAAAGGCCATAATACTCTAATTTATGAACCAATAACTCAGGTACAATGCAGTCAAAAGCATTAGATAAATCACAGAGAATAAGTGACACAAACTTTTTTTTCTTCAAAGCATTTTTGGACACGATCAGGATTTATTTTCTGGATGCACCTTGAACAATTCATATCTTTTGCAAAAGCAGAGAATATAGAGGCTTTGAGAATCTTGAATTCTAACATGAAGAGTAAGTTTTAAGCATGGAAGAGAGCGGCAAGATTATTACATGTTCTCATACATATTTGGTCCTAGTCCATTACTTGGTACAGGGGATGATTTAAACCTTTTTTATGCTTAGCTAATAATTGGTGTTGGAATGTTATCATTTGCACAAAACAACTGATTAAGATAAACAATTTTTTAACATTAGCTGAAATTATGGAAATTATCATTCTTCCACACTAGCCGTCTGTAGGCTAAGGTTATTAGATATAAAACTGATATGCTTTAAATCATTAAAAAAAAATATTGCTCCTAAACCTTTTATTGATTACTTTTATGGCAAAAAGAACATAATGTTGTACTATATTAATGTCATTTGAATATCCTTTTCTATATTTTAGGCAAATTTTAAGATTTGTCTAATCCATAAAATGTCTTTTGTGAGGAACATTAACATTCTGACTTCATAACTAAGGCATGCCTAATCCTCGTTCACTTTGCATATAAATTAAACCTGCACCAGTATAATACACAAGGCACATTAGTAATTTTATGTACATACTTTTGTGAGTGTTGTTTTCTCTCCTTTTTAGAGTAATTTAATTTTAATTTTACTTTTTTTTTTTTTAATGTATGTATGCATTTTGTATTTCTCTGCAATGTTTATTAAATGTAAGATGTTTTTGTAATAGAACTTAAAAGCAGCATGCTTTGTTTGCAGTTTTCTTCTAGTTGTATATGTTTAATATAATGAGATATAGCAAACTATAGAGGAGTTTGCTCTTACTATTATGAATGACATGGTGTTCAGCAATTCTATTCAGTTTTACTAATCAGAAAAGAATGTATGAAGGCTCGGAAAACCCGATTGAAGTGACTTTAAGAGTGCAGTGTTGATCATATCAATTTTGGATTACTGTGTTTTGTCAAAGATTAGCTAATTTATATTTTGATTATTTCAATAAGCATTTTTAAATGAGACTGCCATAATCTAACAAGGGAACTATCACTATGCTCACACCTCTATGCACTTGAGAGTTTGATGGTATCATCTGTGCATCAAAAATCGAGTGTGGAGATTTAGCTGGAAGTACCCAAAAATGAGTATAGAATATGTAGGAACATAAAGGTATAATAACACAGCATTGTACAGGAGGGATTGTTTACCCCTGGCTGATAGCACATGGCATACGTAAGGAGTGCCATCACCCACACCTGCATTAGAGCTGACAAGGGATGTCCAGGAGCTACTTAAAAGTGGTTGCATACAGCACTTTCCAGGCTGCGGTTTTGGGTGTTGCAATTCCACTCCACAGCAGATTTATGGTGCATATGGTTTTGATATTTGATATTTTATTTGTACATAAGAAAATAATTTACAATTATATTACAAAGAACCTTATTATTTACATACTATTCTTCCTTAACCTATGTACAAGAATTGAGCGACTACCTTCTTTCACCCCTCAGCCAGCGTGGCAGAACAACCTTATGCTTCACTGAGGGATTACCTGTATCCCTTACTTTTCACTACAAAATCCTTCCTCCGCCCCTACTTCCTTGCCCCCTTCATAATTTTTGCTTCTATCCTCAACCATCTTTCATTTTACCAAGAAATCTTCCTACATTTTTATTTCTATTCCGTTGCTTCCCTGTTGACATTCTTATTGTTACAATTTTTCCCTCAACTTTGTCCCATTTTTTCTCCCATGCCTCCTTCCTCTACTTCTCAGCTTCTTTACATCTTACTACATAATGTTCTACACTTCCTCCCCCCCCCCCCCCACATAATTCACATATTCCTACTTCACTCCACCTTAATCCTTTCATAAATATTGCACCTGTTCTCATCCATGCTAATCCCTCCCTTTCAATACTACAGTTGTCCATATAACCTTCTCTTCCCCAGTCCCTTTTCAAAATCCTATAAAACTTCAATGAACTTTTGTTTTCCATACTTCCCCATATCTCTTGCCTTTCTATGTCTTCCAATGTTGTCCTTACCTTTTTCCAAAATCCTCTCTCATTACCTGCACCTGCCCTCCATATATCCCCCATTCCTATTTTGTCCATAGTTCTCTCTAGCACTTTCCACCAACTGTTCTTATTTACTAATGTTCTCTGTTGTTCTATGCATACCTTTAAAACATTTCCATCCTCCTTACTCAAACAACTAAACCAAAAGCATATAGTTTATATACAGCAGGCATTAAACCATCAAATTTTCAGGTGTGTAGCAGTTGGAGTACAGTGATATTTCTCTTGTAAGTTTTAGATCTTCAGTTCTCAGCTTGTATCAAATAAAATGTGTAGTGTTTAACGCCCACTTTTACTACATACGGCGCCGCAGACGGTTTGTAAGTATCAGATGTAAAGGATCAACAAAAACAGCTGTTTACACCTTATTAGAAAAAATAGTTGACACAATTGAGCAGAAAGAAAAAACATTAGGACTATTTATGTATCTCACAAAAGCATATGATGTAATAAACCATAAAATATTACTGGAAAAACTAAATTTCTATGGGATAAGGGGATTGTTCGAGTCATACTTATCACACAGAACTCAAGTAGTAGAAATTAGTCAGTTAAATAAAGACCAGCATAAAAGAGAGGAATATAAGTCAACCTCCAGAGCAGTAGCACATTGTGTGCCACAGGGATCAATACTAGGCCCACTTATTTTTCTGCTATATGTAAATTATATGCCATTGAATGTTCAACAGGCAGAAGTAGTACTGTTTGCAGATGATACAAATGTCCTTATAAAAGCAAAAGGTGACACAGAACTAAAGGATAAAATAGAAAGTAATATAATGAAACTCGGATCATAGTTTAAATCAAACAGGCTGTTAATAAACACAAATAAAACAGTTATGAGGTTTCATAGTAGCAAAATAGAAATTATATAACAAATCCACAAATAGAATTAGATGGGGAACTTATAAAGTATCAAGTGGTAACACAATTTCTGGGAGTACAGATAAGTGAAGATTTAAAATGGGGGATCACACATAAATAGGTTAACCAAAAAATGCAGTATAGGATGCTATATTTAAATACATTAAAAATGGTCACCAGCACACAGGTTCTCAGAAATGCATATTTTCCTCAAGTCAACAGTCATTTTCTTTATGGAATAATATTTTGGGGTATAGCAACTGCCTGGGAAGAGGTATTTAAAATGCAGAAGTGAGCAGTAAGAATAATCATAGGTAAGACCAATAGAACGCCATGTAGAGAGTTGTTTAAAACCCTAAAGATTGTGCCTGTGGCCTGTATATACATGCTAGAAGTAATATACTACATTCGATCACATAAATATAAACTTTCTGAAAATTCACAGATACATGACTATTGTACACGGCAGAGAGACAATTTACTTATTCCACATTGCAGGACTAACCTAGCCAAAAAAAGTGCACACCACATCAGAATAATTCTGTATAACAAACTGCCTACCTTGATTAAAATCAAAATATCCAAATGTATTCAAGAAAAACCTTAGGTCATTCCTATTAACTTTAAAGAGAGTCGATTAATGACACTAAACAACACTTACTTTTAAATTTTTCCGGTACATGTTTCAGAGGCTTTGCTTCTATCCTCAGCCGGCCATCGACTAGTTTTCATTGGTGTAGTTGACGATATTTTGTCACAGGTCTCCTCTGGTGGTGGTTCAAGGAACTTGCTGAACGAACAAATCTTTCTGGGGGATGTCGAAATTGAATACTTTGTTCCTATTTTTTGAAATGAAAATTTGTTCCCATGTGGATAGTTCTTGTTTTCCTGATGTATGTTTTAGTAGTTTTGGTTCTGGATTTATGTTGTGGTTTTTTTTCCAAAAATGTATGGCAACTGCTGATTTTTCTAATTGTTTATATTTTATGTTTCTAAAGTGTTCCTTTGCTCTTGTTTCTAAATTTCTTTTGGTTTTTCCAATATAAATTTGACTACAGTCATTGCATTCAATTTGATATATACCAGATTTTTTGTTAGATGGAATGGCATCTTTGATGTTTGAGCAAATTAGGTTTTTTAAGGAGAAATGGTTGACTGGTGCTAGTTGAATGTTTTGTTTTTTGAAGACTTTTTTGAATTTATCATAGGCCCATGGATGGTAAGTGAATTTTTTGAAAATCATATTAGTTTCTGTAGCTGAGAGGGTTGTGGTTTCCTATACAAAACAGAATACAACAAAATAATTGAAATGGCAGAAAAAAATAACTTTCCCAAATCATTAGTGGACAAAAAAGTGAACTTAGCAAAAAAGAAGAAGCTACTAAAGGAAACCACAACCCTCTCAGCTACAGCTCTTCAGCAGAAGAATACAAAACAGAATACAACAAAATAATTGAAATAGCACAAAAAAATAACTTTCCCAAATCATTAGTGGACAAAAAAGTGAACTTAGCAAAAAAGAAGAAGCTACTAAAGGAAACCATAACCCTCTCAGCTACAGAAACTAATATGATTTTCAAAAAATTCACTTACCATCCATGAGCCTATGATAAATTCAAAAAAGTCTTCAAAAAACAAAACATTCAACTAGCACCAGTCAACCATTTCTCCTTAAAAAAACCTAATTTGCTCAAACATCAAAGATTCCATTCCATCTAACAAAAAATCTGGTATATATCAAATTGAATGCAATGACTGTAGTCAAATTTATATTGGAAAAACCAAAAGAAATTTAGAAACAAGAGCAAAGGAACACTTAAGAAACATAAGATATAAACAATTAGAAAAATCAGCAGTTGCCACACATTTTTGGGAAAAAAACATCATAAATCCAGAACCAAAACTACTAAAACATATATCAGGAAGACAAGAACTATCCACATGGGAACAAATCTTCATTTAAAAAAATGGGAACAAAGTATTCAACTTCGACATCCCCCAGAAAGATTTGTTCGTTCAGCAAGTTCCTTGAACCGCCACCAGAGGAGACCTGTGACAAAATATCGTCAACTACACCAATGAAAACTAGTCGATGGCCGGCTGAGGATAGAGGCAAAGCCTCTGAAACATGTACCGGAAAAATTTAAAAGTAAGTCGAGATTTACGAAAGTGAAGCAGATGTGTAAGAAATACGACTCATCTAAAATTTAATAATTAAAAGTAAGTGTTGTTTAGTGTCATTAATCGACTCTCTTTAAAGTTAATTTATCATAACAACACTGTTTTCAACACTTCCAAGAAAGGAATTGTCATTCCTATTAGTTCATTCATTTTATACAGTTGCAAAGTTCCTGGAAATGTGATTATGTAAAATATGATAGTTTATGTAGTTAATTTATAGTTTCTAACCATGAAAATAATTGTATGTTGTACATGTTTTAGTTAGGAATAGGATTTTACTGTATGTGTTCTTGTAATTTTTTGTTTTTTGACGAAGCCATATAAGTGCCGAATAAATACTACTATTAATATTAACTGAATCAGAATCAGACCATTTCAGACATCAATCATGTTTAGAAATATTTTACAGTTGGAGTTAAAGGGTTTTTTGAAATTTACGTCCTTCAACGTTAAGTCATATCAGACAATGAATGAAATGGGTGAAATGGTGCTCAAATGAGTCCGGGGTCCATGGAGCTTAGAGTTACCTGACATTCGTCTTTCAGAATAAGGGAAAACCCCGGAAAAAACCTTATCCAGCTAACTCACCCTGACCGAGATTCGAACTCGGGACCTCTTGAACATGAGGTAGACATGCTACCACCATGCTAACGAGGTGGGCAAGTTAAAGGGTGCTAAAATAAGCCGTGGAAGAAATTTACATCTCTCGAGTTTTCTATTTATTTTAAATGTTTGTGTTAATTATGTAACATGTTTTTACACACATTTTACGAGGGCCGTTCAGAAAGTAACCTCCGATCGGTCACAGTGCGGGTAGTGGGGGAGTAGCGACGCCATCTGTGCATTCACGCACTCAGCAGGTCAGTCGGCATCAAGCCGTGGTCGAGTGAACGTCGTATCTGCGCTAGTTTAGTGTTTGTGGCCGTTTGAAATGTGTGCTGCAATAGAAAACCCCGCCAAATGTGAAGTGCGTGCTGTTATAAGGTTTTTTACAGCGAAAGGATATTCTGCAGCAGCTATTCATCGTGACTTCCGATATTGTTTTTTTTGCACGATAACGCCCGTCCTCACTCTGCTCGCAGAACAACAGCCCTTCTTGAGTCCTTCAAGTGGGACGTTGTCAACCATCCACCTTAAAGCCCAGATCTGGCGCCAAGCGATTATCACCTCTTCATGCATATGAAGACATGGCTCGGGTCCCAGCGGTTTGATGACGACGAAGAGCTCAAAGATGCGGTCACAGGCTAGCTCCAGGCACAAGCGGGTGATTTTTATGCAGAAGGAATTTCAAAGCTTGTGAGCAGATACGATAAGTGCCTCAATCGTTATGAAGACTATGTAGAAAAATAGTGAAAAGATGTAGTTGTAAGATGTGTATATTAAAATATTTTTATTTAACTTGGTGAATTTTTTGCAATCAACCGGAGGTTACTTTCTGAACGGCCCTCGTATTTTAAGAAATAAAACAAACAAGACTGTTTTAAATGCTTACAGTGAAAGGAAACTTTTTTCGTTCATAAGGTTATGAAAATATACACTCAACTGTTGTACTTTTCCTACTGCTTTGTTAGTTGGTAGAGAAAATTCTGCATTTGACTTAGAACGTCTACAAAAACTTTCAGCATAAATATACATATTTGGCTACCCTGAACCTAGAAAACTTATTTTTAGTAGGAGAGGCACAGGTACATAACGATAACTCAAATGCTGAATTACTACCAAACTCTGTTTGTCTCCAGCATCCTTAAAAAATACAAATCAAAAATGTTTTACAGAATACCGTGCACCCCAATAAAACCTTCACAGAAAAAATGCAGCTCTAATGATTGTGATTAAAAACTCATAATATTTTCAAGTTATTGACAAAATGTATTTGTCAGTATTTATGTAAGTAACTAATAAACTAAATCCTTTCATGGAAGTGTTGAAAACAGTGTTGTTGTATAAATTAAATTAATTGGGAGTCGATTAATTTAACTAATAAACTGTTTTAAATAAATAGGAAATCATAAGAGATATGTATATATTTACCACAGGAAATTGTGAATGTTAAAATTTAACTTTAGATCTGATAACTAACTTTCATAGTATAGTGTGATCCATATAAACCTGAACCATTTCAGTAGGCCATAACTTTTGAACCCATAATAGGGCAAATGTGAAACTTTGGGAGAATATAATACACAATTGGGAGATTACATTACACTATTTACATCTCAGAGAAAATGTTGCAAGTGTCCTCCACCAGCATCTATGAATCGTTGGTCCCATTTTCGTTGATATGAGTGTACACACTGAAGTTTATATGGGTATCTTCAAGACATTTGTGGAGCAGCTGGTTGATATCAAATTGAGAGAAGGTTATTTCCAGCAAGATGGAGCAACGTGTCATACATCTAATGACACCATGAAACTTGTAACCAGTTTCTTTGTTAATCGAATAATCTCAAAAGGTCCGTGGCCTTTTAATAATTTTGGATTTGGATCAATGTCATGATTTTCGTTCCATGACATTGATCCAAATACAAAATTATTAAAAGAAGTGATAAACCAAAATAAACTGACAACATGGGAAAACATATTCATATAGAAAAATAAGGACCATGTAATGAACTTCGAAATCCCCCAGTAGATAATTTGACAAAGAAGTTCATAGTTCCACCGCCAGAGAGAGGAGAGCAGACAACAAGTACTAGTTGTAGAGAGGTTGAAAATGGAGGCAATGGCTTCCGAAAGTAGTCCCTCAATAATATAAAAACATAAATATCAATAAACCGACTACAAATAGTTTTTCCGATGTACATAGTAGTTCAGAAGCAAACATTCAGGATTGTCTCAGTCATTTAATCTTTGTTAATTTTATTTATTTACATAGTTTTGTATCTATAGACACCTAGCATAAAAGGAGAGAGAAAACTAACTATCCTTGACAATTTAGTTTTGCTAGTGTGTACTCCAGTAACAATAATTTCAGAGTGCAGTTCAAATTACAATGTTTTAATTACCAAGTATTTTCAGGATATGTATCTTGCTTTACTTTTCAGAAATGGGCATCAAATCTTAGTCTTTCTAACAGCAAGCATTCCACGAATAAAGATGTTCCAGAAGGAACAGTACCAGCGGCGGTGGGTGGTTTTGTGTATGTGTGGGTTTGTTTTTGTGTGCAATTATACTCATATTCATAACCGGCTTGAAAGGAGATTAACACTTTTTAGAATGCCAAAAATTATTTTGATGAGAATTCTTTCAGAGCATTTTTTTTCATTTAGTCACTTTAATTGGGAACAGCATGGAAAAGTGGCATAAGAATTGATTGAAACTGCAAACTGTAATTATTAAATTATAGATGAGTCATATTTATTACACATCAGCTTCACTTACATACCTAAACGTGATGTGTAATAAATACAACTCATCTATAATTTAATAATTATTTCGCTTCACTGTGGTGTTCCAATACAGTTAAATTTCGATATATGCAAACTGTAAGTTTGGTTCTTTTGATCTAATGGTTTTACAGAATATTTTATTAACATTGAATTGAATTTAATAGTAGTATAATTTCCTGAGAGTGAGTTTGCAGAGACTTAAAATTCAAGAATAATGAAGTGTGGGAAAGAAAATAGAAGTGATAACAATTCTTGCTTACCTCAAAGCATGTGTATTATTGGTGCATCTTTTTAGCACAAAGATGTTCAGAATGTGCAGGCCTGTTGTTTGTGTTACTACTAACAGTTTTGGTATAATTTAATTAATTAACAAGAAAAGTGTGCTCAAGTGGAGCATTGACAAACAAGGATAAGTTAACAGTTTAATCTTTGCTGTAGGCTATAATGGATTTTGTCCTTTTTGTACAAGTTAGTAGGTGATATTTCTCACAGCTCTGTCCGCACAACACACAGTGGCACTCTTCACTTGGATAGTGGTATCTCTTGTTGTTACATACGAGGGTGGGTCAAAAAGTAATGCCTCCTGTTTTTTTTTTTTTTTTTTTTTTTCCTTAAATAAGTAAGTTATGTGAAAACTTTGAATTTGGTGCAATTCCTCAAACCTTCTTCTCCAATCCCCTACAGTAATAACTTCCTAAGTCAACAGGTGGCAGCACTGCATCCTCTTGCAAAATGGCTGACATCGACATTCGTATTAGACAGCATTCTGTGATTGAATTTTTGACTACTGAAGGTGAAATTCCAATTCGCATTCACAAAAGGCTAAAAAATGTGTATGGTGATGTAACAGTGGATGTCAGCACTGTTAGACGATGGGTTCGTCGCTTTAATGAAGCTGAAGGGCAAAAACAATTGGCAGATGAAAAGCGAAGCAGCAGGCCGGTGACTGCAGTGACTCCATGCAACATTCAGTAAGTTGACATTCGTGGTGATCGCTGGGTAACAGGTGAATTGTGTCACATTACCTCCCTCAGTAAAGGCAGTGTGATGATGATTATTCAACAACTGGGTTACTCAAAAGTTTGTTCACGTTGGGTACCAAGAATGTTAACCGCCCAAAGCAAAGAAACAAGGAAAACAATAGCCTCCAAACACTTGCAGCGCATCAATTTGGAGGGAGAGGAGTTTCTGGAAAAAATTGTTACTGAAGACGAAACGTGGGTTCATTTTTTTGAATCTGAATCAAAGAGGCAGTCAATGGAATGGCATCACTCAACATCACCAAAGAAAAAAAAAAATTCAAAACTCAGCGGTCGGCAGGGAAAATTATGGCGACAGTGTTTTGGCATGCAGAGGGTGTGCTTATGATTGATTTTTTTGAGCAGGGATGCACAATAAATTTTGTCCAATACGTCAGAACTCTCAAAAAGCTGAAAGCACGTCTTCGCCGAGTTCGCCCAACAAAAACTATGGTGGATGTTCTTCTTTTGCATGACAATGCAAGACCACACACCAGCCGTTACACCACTGCAGAAATTGAGAAATTGGGATGGCAAGTCTTACCTCAACCCCCATACAGCCCTGACATAGCACCATGAGACCTCCATCTGTTCAGGCCACTAAAGAAAGCTGATGAGGAGGCTGTGAAAACGTCTGTGCGTCAATGGTTTAGGAAGCAAGACCATGTGTTGTACCACACTGGAATACATGCCCTAGTTAAAAGGTGGACCAAAACTGTGGAAAAGGGTGGAGATTATATTGAATAGTGACAAATTAATCGTCAGTGCTGTCGTTTTCAAGCTATGTAAATTGGATTCATTTTTCTTGGCAATTAAAAGAGAAAAAAATAGGAGGCATTACTTTTTGACCCACCCTCGTATTTTATGGTGGAACCCATGGATTGCTGATCTTGTTGTAACATTGATCTTGAAAACGTTTCAATTATACAAGTAAGTGAAGTTTGAGTGTAAACATAGTGACTCATAAATCAAACTCAAATATCTCTGAGGGTTGCACTCCTTTTTCCAGTTGTCGTCCATCATGGCTGAGGTGGTGTAGAATTGGTATTCATCTCCCTTTTCTTCTTTTCCCATATGTTAATATTGTTGCTATTGATTATTATAATAATGTGATTACATAATGTTGTGATGTGGACCAATAGGATAAAAGTAATTTAGATTTTCTAGAAACATCATGCATAGACATTCGAGAATATGTAGATAATTTGGCATCATTCTGCATAAGATCATTGACATGTTAAGACGTGTTTTCTTTGATGTCAATCTGCAAGTCTCAGAAACCTAAAGTGCAACAATGCTATATTAATCATTTTATGAAAGGACATAATATACAAAGTTTAACATTGTGATAAGATATATTAATGGTTTTTGCGGAATTAATTCCAAGATTTTTAAAGAAGAGAAAGGTTATTTTCTACCATAACAGCATAAAAATTATTTTCACTCCGATACTATGGCCAGAGATAAGACTCATAGCTCCAGAGCGCCAAGGCTTATATCAACAAGAATTCTTCAATATCGACACAAAAGATGAGAGTAATTAATTATCATCTATTGCACCTTTTGTACCAAATTATTCCATTGCAATTTTCCTCATCAACTGTAGTTCAGCTCCTGGGAACACTGCCATAATCACCAAGCAATCCCTTGGGCTCTTCATCTGTTGGCTGGAAGCACAGGGGAGGACGTACCTTCGAAGGCATCCATAAGCTAACATCACAAAGTTAGAACTGAGATGCATTATTACTACAGAAAAGATCTTTTGAGAGATTTGCAGTCCCAGAAGCATCTCCCTCACACTGTGGATATATAAACTAAACCAGATATGAGGCCCAGAAGAAGACAGTAGTAAGATTTTGTATTTCGAGCTTTGAGCATTAGTCCATGAATGCTGCTCTAAAGGGAAGTGTTGGCGATATGAAACAGTTCACGAATCAGTCAAGTTGTGCGAGTCAACTGAGCAGTGCATAGGAGTGTGGTACGTTCCAGGCTCTGTGTTGAGAAATTGGCAGGCTGTGGAACAGGCAGCAAAGCAGTGTATGTGCTAATATTGGAGTTGTGTTCAGAATCAGTATGTAGCTCCATAATATGTGGACCTATGTGTCAGAGAGATTATTAGCGACACAAGTTGGTGCGTGCTAAAGAGACTTGTCGCAGTTGTGTATTTATGTAAAAGAGAAGATGATTGTAAGCATTACAATAATGATTTTAGTGACAAATCTAGTAGTTTGAGGGGAATTCAATCTTTCGTCACATTACAAGGGCTGTTCAGTAAAGAATGATCATAATTTTTTCACTGTCATAATTTTTCGCACTAAAATTCAATCTTATTATATTCTGTTAGCTTAATGTGAAACAAACACGCCGTAGTAGTTTCATTGTTGGTACTGCTGGTTCCCGCCTGTGAGAACCAGGCAAATTCAGACATCTTCAGTATCACCTACCGCTACAGTGGAGGTAACATGCCGTTAAAGTTTATGTTAGAGGAAGATCCGGAGTTTCTTTCAAACGTAATCACTGCTGATGAAACTTGGCTACATCATTTTGATCCTGAGAGCAAATAGCAGAGCTCAGTGTGGAAATCTCCTTCATCAGCAACCCCCTAACAAGCAAAAGTGGTTGCTTCTGCTGGGAAAGTCATGGTCATCTCATTCTTTGATATTCATGGAATGGATTATCAGCATGTTGTACCTGCACACACATCAGTAACTGGACAATACTACAGCGATGTCCTGAAAATATTGCAAATCCATATCAGGCGCAAAAGACCACATTTCCATGAAGCAGACTGGATGCTGCACCACGATAATGCGCGGCGGCATATTGCCAATGTTGTTGCTGAATATCTTGCAAAAATCAATGTGAAGTGCATCCCTCACTCTCCCTATAGTCCGGATTTAGCCCCATGTGACTTTTTTCTATTCCCTAACTTGAAGAAACGCCTTTGTGGGAGGCATTAGCCATCATCAGAAGCAGTGGTGAAGGCTGCAGAGGCGATTTTGAAGGATCTCTCAAAAATGGTTTCCAGCATGTCTTTGAAGACTGGCAGAAACGCTGGGACAATTGCATCGCAGTCAGGGGAGACTATTTTGAGAAGGACCATCAAAATTATGAAGATGAGTAAAGTAACATTGTCAAAAAAGATTGATCATTCTGTATTGAACAGCCCTCGTATTATTCTATCAAAGGAATAATTACATCTCCATGGTATGAACATTAGAGAAGCTTATGTATACAAAATAAGGAAAGCAGTGGGAAAATTAACACAATATGACTAGAATTACTACACTCGCAAGAAATTTTAATAGCTATTTTTAGATTGCTAACAATCGATGATTGCCTCAAGAAACATACACAAGCATGGCATTACTAAATCTCCTGTATGCTCATTCTTTGTACATTAACATATGTGAAAAACTACTTCCCAGGCAACTGCAAGTGAGATTTGTGGTGGACAAAGCAGCGTAGGGATGGTTTTCCTCCAGGTGGCCTGGTTTCCCCTGGCGTCTCATTCCACTGTTCCTTCTTTATTTCTTGTATTATCAGTTTTGTAGTAAAAGCAGGCATTAAACACTATGAAAAAAGAGAGGAAGCACTTTAAAATCAGCATTTCGTGTGTGTGGGTGGGTGTGGGTGTGGGTGGGGGTGGGTGGGGGTGGGGGTAGGGGGGTGGGGTGGGGGTGTGCATGTGCATGTGTGATTTTCTTTCTAAACAGGCGCCTTATCTTTCCGTATCTCCGAAACCAGATGTGCTACAAACATGGGGTTTGGACAGCCATCATCAAGAAATAGCTCTGTAACATAGAAAAAACAAAATAATTCTTTAATTAGTATCTTTAGAGCGTGCAAAGAAATTAGCCGCATGCTTTGGCAAAGCGGGCCAATATGCGTGCTTAACTGTACAAGATTGCATGCACCGCAATAGCTAGTAGCCATAGAACAGCTACGTGTATTCCTGCCTTATGTTCATTCCAATTTTGTTGCTGCCTTAGAAACATTCAATTTCTACAGAAGTGAGCAGTCAAATATTTAACCCGCCCTTCCTACTGTCCAGATCTATCTGAAGTAACATTTTCCTAATCCCCAAAGTAATGAAAAAATTATTAAGATCAGTATTTTATTTGGAAGATGCCAGGGTAGTTCTGTGATTTTATTGGTGGCTGAAGTGCTGAGGTTTGGTGATTCATTTCCTGGATCCCTGGATTAGGGTGGCGACTTTAATTTGGTTCTATCCAAGCCTTCACCTCTGACTTACCTACGTTATGTGAAATCCCCAACGTCCATTGTAGTTTGGAGTCTGCAGTAAAAGCTGTAGGTCATGTTGTTCCACTGTTATTTGCCATTATCACCTCTTCTTTGGAGGTAGCGGACTCCATCCTGTGGGAGGTCTCCAATTAATAAAATAGTTTCATATTTTCTGAAGGCGATTGACCATATGAAGGGCACTGTAAACCAACCAACCAGCTGATGATTTGAATCACTTGAAGCTACAGCTGTTACTTATCAAGAATGTATTTGGACTCTCTCTAAAAAAGAATGGATTTCAACATTTGAAAAGTGGTATGATAGGATAAAAGGGTTTTGCAATGGAAAACACTTTGAAAAAAGTATGAAATAATCAGATCTAAAGTATCAAAATTGTATTACGTTCATTCTCAAAACTTTAATGTGTGATGTATATATAAATTATCCCTTCAATATCTTCAATGTATCTGCTGAGAATTCTTACTCTATTAGGGTCAGGTTATAATGATCCACTTACAGCATATAGAAAGAAAGTCTGTGTTTGTTGTAAGAGCTTCATTCTTCTTGTAATTATTATACATAATTACCACTTGAAAGTAATGCACAATTTGAGTGAATTGTGCGTTAAGGTTTACTAGAATTTATACTCCCAATTGGTTTCGAGAAGATACTCAATAAGTTGAAATAAAGTAAACTTGCAGATTCAACACCGACAATAGTTCTACCTTTTTCAACAGATACATGTATCCAATAATGTGGATGGGTATTCAGGATAAAATTTTAAGGGACCACTAAATGAAGTTTATATATGCTCTAAGTTAGTTTGGAGGTGTTTTGGTATATTTTATTGTCAGTAATTATCCAATTATTTTCCACAGGTCTATGAAAGAAACTAATTGGTTAGGTATATAACTGTTAATACATTTTATAACGTGTTCATAAGTTTGTAACTAACCATTATTCTTTCAAGTACCTGGATATATTTCAGATTTGTTGCCAATTGAAAATTACCATTCTCTTATGATCGAGTTAGTGTGACAGATTCAACTACACTTAAAAGAAGGTAATTCCAGTCTGCTTTAACTCAGAATACCTTATTAACTACTGTTTTATGATCAGGCATTCATAATTATCACCCCAATTCTAATACCGAGCAGAGTTGATGCTGCACTAAGCCACTGGTAGCTGATAAATTTGCAGCTAGTTAGTATCATAGTGTATGGCCTAAGTATAAAGTGTGCAGTTTAGAGTATTAGCTTGGTTATTAAAAATATATTTTTACAATCAAGATGATTGATAAATACGTAAACTGGAATCTGTTGAATAGACATTTTAAAATAAACATTTTAATCTGCCTCCTTTGTTGAACCTTGAAAATGTTTCTCTGAAATTGCTGGTTATTCTATTGTTCATTAACAAGTTATACAATGAAAGCTTCCTCTGCTTATAGTTTTGAAGTATTTGAAGTAGCAAACATAAAAATATATTTAAAATGATTCTCAGAAAATTTAGTATATAATTTCACTATTGTTTGTTTAGAACAGTATTACAATGGAAGGTGCAAAGAAATATTTTCAGATCTAAATTCACTGAAGCCTGCGCCATGACTGAGTGGTTAAGACCACTTGGCTCTCACTTAGGCAGCCCGAGTTCGATTCCAGGTGACCGCAAAGTGGGATTTGTGGTGGACAACATGGCGCTGGGGTTCGTTTCCTCCGGGTCCTCCGATTTCCCCCACCATCATTCCACCAATTGCTCCATCATTCATTCATCCGAGACATTGGGTCGACCCCTCAACCCTGATGTCATCTATCAGGTCAGTATGCTTCTGGTCCCTCGCTCTGAAGGAACCCAAGCAACTCCTAACAACAGCATTGGTGAGGAAGAGAGACATAAAAAAAAATTCACTAGAAAGTTTTTAGGGCTATCAGCATAGAAACTTTTTGGACATTAGCATACCACAAAAGCATAATACTTGCATACTAAATGATTATCTTTTATTTAAATAGAATTATCATTTTCTCCAATTGAAAGATATTTTTAAATACATAAAATATGAAGCTATTAACAGTGAAGCAAACAAATATATACAAATATAACAATTTGTAACTTAAAACTTCACTTATCTTCTAAGAAATTATGATAATTCTTAAAAATTGTCCGGGATTGCGACTTCATGTAAATTTATATACATCTTCAGCTGGAAACAAAGCTGTCGCCATCGTTACGAACGCTAGATGTTGATATGTTCTTGTTAGTACTACCAAAATCTGAAAATAAAACAAATTTAAAAACAGAATCAACTGCTGGTATTTCAAAATTCATTACGTGATGTTTGTTTTTTAAAATAAATATCTTTTCCCAAACCATTAAATCTAACGTACCATTTAATTGATTTAATGATTTAACTTCAGGATTTATTTCATGGTTAAATGACCAAAAATGATCTGCTACGGCCGATTTATCAGTTTGTTTATACTTAATGTTACGAAAATGTTCGTTTGTTCTGGTTTCTAAATTATGTTTTGTATTTCCAATATAAACTTCATCGCAATTGAAACAATTAAATGAAAACAATTAAATGCTCCGATAGATTTAATGGTTTGGGAAAATATATTTATTTTAAAAAACAAACATCGCGTAATGAATTTTGAAGTACCGTCAGTCGATTCTGTTTTTAAATTTGTTTTATTTTCAGATTTTGATTAGTACTAACAAGAACATATCAACATCTAGCATTTGTAACGATGGCAACAGCTTTGTTTCCAGCTGAAGATGTGTATAAGTTTACATGAAATCGCAATCCCAGAGAATTTATAAGAATTAACATCATTTCTTATAAGATAAGTGAATTTTTAAGCTACAAATTGTTATATTTGTATATCGCTATTTTTAAGTTTACTTATGAATTTAGCCTTTACTTAATAGCTGTTTTTTCAACTGAAATATCTCAAATTTGAAGTTGCATTCTTACATTTTTAGGTATATACTAGCACAGTTATTAGAAATGTTTTCAGCTAAGCATGCACTATAAATAGGAAGGGCACATTGTAATAGGAGTAGATGGCTTTTTTGTGATTTGTAGCACTGCACCAAAGCAGCAATTGAGTATTCAGCCTCTTGTAATTTTTTAATATACTCTCTTCTCAGAATGAAGCTACCGTAGCTGGGAGACCCCAATTTCATTCTAAATCTTTGTGGTATATTTTTGTTCAATAAAAACATGGTAAAAGTCATTGTGGGGGTTTCCCACCTGTCACAAGGTATTCCAAATTGAAATCTGAATTCACATATGTAGCTCTGAAATGTAACTTATGTTTGACTGTAGGCTGTATCTGACATTCATACTAGATGTAGTTTTAAATTTCTGTAGCAATACCTAATTGGTTTTTGGTAATGTATCCATGCATATATCAGCATACTTTTTAGATTGGTGAATTGAAGATGTTGTTCAGAACAGAACATAATTTCATTATAAAATCCCTATCATATAGTTTTTACATTGCTTTCATGGCTAATATATTAGTCCTAAATATTTCTAAACTTTGGATTATAATTTTGTACTGTATAAACAAATACATCAGAAGTCTCAGTTTTTTTAGTTGTATAACATCCTTGTTATTTCCTTGTCATTAAAGACGAAATATACAGGGTGTAACAAAAAGATATGTCAAAACTTTGGGAAAACATTCCTTGCATATGGAGGATAAAAATGTTATGTAAATATAGATCGATAGAGCTCCTTTTTTTAATATTCATTTATTATTTATTTAGTGCCAAGCTATTACATAGATTGCATCTACTGGAATTGACCCAAGTCACTTATCCAGTAGACATCTAAATGCTACCAATCCTTCACAACCTTTTTATCTCATATTATGATGTATGAGATAGCTAATAACAACCTGGTTTTAAACACAGATAAGACAGTTTTCTTAAATTTAGTATTACTGACAGGAAACCATGAAAGTATTCCTGAAGTAAAATTAAATAATAAGTAAATTTCATACAAAAGTGAAACAAACTTTTTAGACTTGTGGATACAGGATAACTTAAAATGGAAAACTCATACAAACCATCTACTAACCAAATTAAGCAGGAATATATATATGCTCTAACAATATTAAGTCAAAATGTCAGCCTTTGTTTACTTTTAATGTCCTATTATGCACATATACATTTTATAATTAAATATGGTGTAATATTTAGGGGAAATTCACCAGAAGCCAAAGATATATTAAACAAAAACAAGCCATTCAAATTATAGGTAATGAAAGAATGCTATGTTCATGTAAGCCATTGTTCAAAATGCTTTGCATACTTCCTTTGGCATGTGTTTATATACTGGAGACAGCTTTATTTGTAAAAAGAAATAGATTTTACTTTCAAAACAACGGAAGTGTTCATATGCATTACACGAGGCATATTAAGGATATACACTTAACCTCAATCAGAACTACAATGTTTAAGAATGGAGTACTGCATTCCTGTACAATAGTTTATAATTCCCTTCCTAATGACATCAAAAGCATAGATAACTACAACATTAATACAATTTTGAGTCGAACTAATACTCAATGCTTCATGGAGCATTATAAATGGAGCATTGAGTATTAGTTCGACTCAAAATTGCATTAATTTTGTGCTTCATTGTATCATAGTCCTTAAACAACGGAACTACAACATGTTTAAAACTAGAACAAGGGCTTTCTTGCAGGAGTACTGCTTTTACACAGTAAAGGAATATCTGCAATTTAACAAATCCAGATACTCATAAAACATGAATTTACTTAACTTGTTCATTTCTCTCATTTATAATTATATCCAATTTGTGGTACATTATAATTGAATGTTGGTTAGGTATATTTGCTGTTTAACTTTGTAATATTAGGTGTAAATTTGCTGACGTATCCTATATCAAGGTACTATGTACAGATTTCATTTTAAAAGATGAATAAATTTGAATTGAATTAAATCTAAAGTTTACATTGTCAACTCTTACTAATAACATCTGTCAATTGACCATTTCCATTTGGATCTCACCTTCCATAGAAATTCTCCTAATTGTCTGATCTGATTGATCAGAAAACAGTTTCTGTATGGTTACAGTACTTTTATTTCTCAGCCACTTCTCCCTAATCAATTTTTTCCTCCATTCATCTGTACCTCTACATTCCCATATAATATGCTCTCCATCCTCTTTGTCCCCACATATCGGACAGTAACCTTGCAGTCTACTACCCCTTAGACCTCTCAGTTTCCAAACCCCTAATCTCTACCATGCTATCGCTTTTCTTTCCCTTTTATTACAGATTTCTAAATACTTTTCTAACATTGACCCTGTTCCAAACATCCTTAAAAGAACCAGTGACCTTTTCTCTTTCATCTCAGCCTACATAGTTTGATGATACATATCCTCGAGTCTAGATCTAACTACCTTCTATACTCCCCATTCTAAATTATATCTATGCAGCCATATATCACCTAATCCACTCTTAACTCCTTTTCTTCAACTCTACTTACACTCTGAGATGTATAATATTTAGCTGTCTTGTAACCGTAACCCCACAACAGAACAGTGGTTTAATAGTACAGTAGTAAACATTCGCTTTTACATATGGTTAAATTGGGTCTTTTTTTTTTTTTTTTTCGCCTTGGTTGTGTAGATGGTAGTGTGACTGCCTCACGTTCAAAAGATCAGAGTTTGTATCTTGGTCAGGGTGAGTTACCTGGATAGGGGTTTTTCCGGGTTTTTTCCTTATCCTGACAGATGAATGTTGGGTAATTCTAAGCTCTATGTACCCTGGATTTCTGTACCTATGTTCATGTAATATTTTTATCCTCTATCCGCAAGATATGTTTCCTCATATTTTTGACATACCTTTATGTTACGAATCCAAAAGCAGCAATGTACTGTTTGTAACATTAGACAGTCGGTGCCTATTGTGAGTGCTTTACATGTTAGAGGAGTACTCAAATAAATTTGAGTTTTCAAATCTAGATCTTGCAACAGGTGAAGAAACTGCCAGAAAGACCTTTTACATGTTTCTATCAACCAAACTCTATTTCTGTGTTGATTTAGAAAGAAATCAGACCTTTCTGTTGGATCATTTTGCTTGTCATTGTGACACTAGTGATTTAAAAAGAGTAGCTTAACTTTTTGTGCAACGTTATTGTTATTTTTGTTGTGAATCTTTAGTACTAGATATCTTTATAATGCTTTCTAGACATAGAGCAGTTGTGTACTTTCTACTGGCCTGTATATATTATGTACCAAAATTACTTCAAAATGTTTCCTTATTAAACATGCAAATACCTTTTTACTATTTGAAATACTATTTCTGTCTCCTTTTCATAAGTGTAAGTAGTATTTGCCAAAAATTTTGAGCTCATAGGACTCTAGATAAAGAATATCAACACAATTTCTACAACAAAAATAACTTTGATTCTATGCTTACTTACAGCAAGCAGAAGAATTTGCAAATGTTCTGTACCATAACGAAGATTTTAAGGGTCCAATCTTATTTTCCTTCAAAGGAAAATCTTTCTTTGGTAAGAAGAAGGCTTGCATTAAAGTGGAAGATGGTGAATGGTCAGATAAATTTTCATTGGATGTTGCTGGAAGCTCAGGTGTCGTGGCTTGCACAAAAGAAGACACAATTTATCAGGTAAGTATCCAAAAGCATGTATATACTTAAGTTTTCTTGGCTAGCAACAGTCATTCATCTTCCAAAACAATTAAAAATAACAATTTTAATAGAAACTGAAATAGAAACTTCAGTTTTGTTATTAGTGATTATCAGACATTGGATCGCATACACCTTAACAATCAATGTACGCACACAGGTACTATTTAAGGCCAAGCAAGACATCAACAAACATCCATGTCAACAAGTATACCAATGCACTGTATGTATACACTTCCGTACAGATACAAAATGTAACCTACATTACAATATGCCATGCTCCTCATTGCGTTCGATGCGGGAATTACAGTGAACAACTATGTACATTTATAAATTGTCGAATGTAAATTCTCTGTGCCTCTCACTGAAACAATATAAAAATATTGGGAGAAAGTTCGCTCAATGTCACATGACGTAAATGTTGCATATGAGTACAGTCTGGTCATTGTATCTCCGGCTCTGACGTTTTGCGATTGCAAGAGGTGGAGGGGGAAAGTTAATAGTAATGAGCAATTGAAAACATATCGTCAAAATTATCTTTAGAATGAAAATATAGGACTATATTAGCTTTAAAACACTGAAATCCAACTTACAATTTCATTATCATGCAAGATATTTATTACAACACCACTCTATTTGAATATTTCGTTCACACCTTTCACACACACTAACTGCATCTGTTGGTAGTACTGGGAGTCTCTACATCCGGTGTCGTGGTCAGGAAGTTAAAACTGTCTGCTAGGGCCAATCAGCATTGTCGCTGCTAGGCGTGGCTTCCGAACCCAACACTGTGTGGTCCAGGTTACATTTGTTTGAGCCATGTGGCTTTAGCTGCTTGCGCTGATGAACTTTCTTTGGTATATTTTGCGTGTGTGAATTCCGAGTTTTAGTGTTTGTAAGTTCTATTATTATCGCTATTATAATAATATGGCTACTGGTTCGTGAAATATTTAAAATATGCATTGTTCCTCTACTTGAAATTGCTGCTAAAGAACTGGCAACAGCCTGCTTCCCCTCTCGAGAAATGTCATCCGGAGATAGAGCGGCCAAACTGTAGTATAAATCATTTTCATGTGTTTGTCCGAGACTTAGTTTATTTCCTATATTACGCAGCACTGAAAATCCAGTATTTTTGTGTAGAATACTGGACTCCCTCTTATTTTTTCTTCCCCCTTTCGTTTGGTAGGTGGTGCATTCTGTATATTGTTAATTTTTGCAGACACCTCTTCTACTGCTTTTAGATAGCTGGAAATTAAATTCTTCAAGCTGTTTAATGGCTGTTGATAATACCCAAAACTTTTGATTTATAAAATGGAAATTGCCCAATAATTGTTGTGAAAGTAATACTACTACACAATATGTCAAACACCTTGCACTCCCTGGACGGTAGATCTACCTGCTTGGCAAACAGTAGTTGCAATGAAACTAAAGCTACACATTGTGAACCGGACTATCCCTATTTATTGTCCTCGGGACTGACGTCAGCAGTTATATACTGCAAGATTCGTAAACTTCATATCCCTTCAAAGGTGTATGGGATCCGATTTGTTGGAATTTAACATGTTTAGGCCCTTGAAAATCTCCTATGCCTGGTGATTATGTTGTGTATGTGATTTCTATCATCATGGGCATACGTTCCAACATTTGCTTTGACATTAACTTATCTAGTGCTTAAATGAAGCAACGCAGCAAAAAACTTTCCTTAAGAAAGTGTTTCAAATGTTATCTGTCAGCTCCCAAAGTTTGTCAGTCTAATGTTGGGATATCCTGTACACTCCTATATTGTAAGAAAGGTTGGAACAAGATAGAGGCCTTCGGCAGGATTGTAAATTGAGCCCTATATTGTTTAATTTATTTATAGATGATGTGTTAGAGTGAAGGCAGTTAATAAGCATATCCAAATAATTAAAAATAAAGAAATCCCAGGGCTGTTGTATGCGGATGATCTGTTGGTGAATTCCTTTACAGTGATAGGTCTAAGAAACTCGATAAATGAGATTGAAAGGTATTGTGATGAGTGGGGCTTAAAGTCAACATTGAAAAGACCAAGATTATTGTATCTAAACAAGGTAGCAAATTAAGAAAAGATGAGCGAAGGCTATTTAAAGGTAAGGAAATTAAAATCATGAGAGATTTTATTTATTTGGGTATAAAGCTTAACAGCACAGGAGGGTGGGAGAAGCATAAAGAAATGGCCTTGGCGAAAGCAAAATTTGCTTTGAAGATGGTTAGTAAATGTTTGTACATCCTTTCATGGAAGTGTTGAAAACAGTGTTGTTGTATAAATTAAATTATTTGGGAGTTGACTCCCAATTAATTTAATAAATGTTTGTACATTGCACCAACAATAAATGTAACATGGTTGGAGCATATGTATAAAGCTTTAGTAGAGTCAAAATGGATGTATGGTATTGAGATATGGGATGCAGGGGAAGGTTGGGAAAAGATGGATAGGATACTAGGAATGTTCTGTAAGATGATCTTAAGAGCTGCATATAATTTGGCCGGGGAAGGAGCTGTGTTAGAATTAGGCAAAGTGAGTGTACGATTGTTGATTATGGAAAGAGTGTTAAAATATTGGTTTAGGATTAATTATACAAATATAACAATTTGCAACAAAAGCCTCACTTAACTTAAGAAAATGGTGTTAATCAATTAGAAAGAAGAATTAACACCATTTTTTTAAGTTAAGTGAGGCTTTTGTTGCAAATTGTTATATTTGTATAATATACATTGCTTCAGTACCTAGCTTCAATTTCTACATAATCATTAGAATAAATTGCTTACCACAGGGGCATATTCTGAAAGATTTCTTAGCTTTTTTTAAGTTTGAATTTATGAGTCACTATGTTTACACTCAGTCTTCACTTACTTGTTGTTGTATAATTGAAACGTTTTCAAGATCATTCGATCTCATCATCAGCTGATTGGTGACTAAATGAACCTCCCTCTTCTTCCACTGCTACGGAGCTCCGATCACTCTGCCATCTGGTGTTAGTGGCACTAAGTTTTAATACTTCATTTAATGCCGGGATTTCAAAATTTATAACTTTATCACGGTTTTTGTTTATGAAAATTTTTTCCCAAATATCCAATTCTATGGGTGTACTTAAAGATTTTAACAGTTTAATGTTGTGGCCAATGTTGTGGTTTTCTGTCCAAAAATGGTGTGAAACTGCAGATTTTTCTGTTTGTTTCAACTTAATGTTCCTCTGGTGTTCTTTTTGCCTATTTATGATTTCTTAGCTGTTCAGGAGAAGTGCATTCACCCAAAGAGTTGGATGGGCCAAATAAGACATCAGCTTATAGTTAATGGTATGGCAGATGTATGGATAGGAAGAGAGAATATGAAAACAGGATTCTGGGGAGTAGTTAGATGTCAATTGGAGGATATGGATAGACACATTTTATGGGCCATGGTGGAGAAAAGAACTTCATTAAAATTTTATAAAGAATTTGGAAGTAATGACGGGAAGAACATTTATATTGAGGGATGTAGTAAGGAGCAAAGAGAAGGTATTGCATGGTTTAAATTAAAAGTTTGGAGATTGAAAGATTACCGAGAAGGGATAGAGGAAGGTGTCTGTCCTATATGCAAGGGCAGGGAGGATGGAATCCATATTTTATTAGAATGTATATATGGAGGAAAGAGTTGATCCAGAATAGATGGTTAAAACTGGCAAAATCATTAGTAATAAGAAGAATATTCTGTAATCGTTCCCAGATTAGTAACTTAGGTGAGTTTTTGTTTAGAGTGAAGAAGAAATGGGTATGGTCAGTTAAGTGAATAGGAGTATGTGGTAGATAGTGGCCAAGTAAGTAAGTTTTATTCACCGTTGGGATATACAATATTCATGGCTTCATCAAATTTGTACCTATAAGAATAATAAAATTCTTATGAGTAGTACAATTATGAATAATACAGTAGTAATTAAATAATACAATAGTAGTTAAATAATACAATAGTGATTAAAGTAATGCAGTAGTAATTAACAGAATAATAATAATAATAATTAATAATACAAATAGTAATTAAGAATAATGCAACTTAGATCACATAATTTTTAGCGTATTACATTTTTAAGAACTAGACTATAAGAGACATTATAACTTTTACCAAAAAATCAATATTTACTTCATTATTTAATTTTATTTCTTAGAAGCTAATCTGTTGTCTGTGGCATTATTTTTAATAGGATATTTTTTACAGCTTTTCTGAAATTTTTATAATTTAGATTTTTTAGCTTAGCTGGGAGTTTATTATATAGAATGATTGCTTTGAAATCTAGGCTCAGGGTGAGGTGATGATGATTTAAATGTATATTTTTACTGTTCCTTGTATTGTATTTGTGACAATTTAATAGAGAGATCGGGTGGTAGGAATGATGTATTGATTATTGGTTGTTTGTTGATTGTTAAGTAACAATTATTGTTAAAAAAAAAATTATTGTATAGTTTGTGTGACTGGATATGACTGGCAAAGAGCCTGGGCTGAATGTCCAGTTATATCTATGATTGTAACCTCTTGGCACTAATAAAAGTAATAATAATAATGATATTATTATTATTATTATTATTATTATTATTATTATTATTATTATTATTATTATTATTATTATTATTATTATTATTATTATTATTGAGGTACTAAGCTTTCACAATTTTTTGACTGCCCTCTGTTTTGGCCCAGGCCACTGCTACACAGGACAGTCCATTAAGTATATTTACGGACATGTTACAATATGTGTTATTACAGAATAGTCACTTCCTATTCCTTCTCTCTTTTTACAGTCCATATCCACTTGTTTTTTACCTTACTTAAAAACTGACCTATGTTTTTATAATTTTTACTTAAAACCTTGATTAAGCTGATTCTCCTATTAATTTTTGATACTTGACATTCTTTCATCTACAACTCTGTTTCCTTACAATCAAACAGTATATGTTCTATATCCTCTTTGTCCCCACACAATGGGCACTCGTCTTGCGGGTATCCATTTCTTTGACCTGTTAATCTCCATATCCCTGCTCTTATCCATGCTAACCCCTTTCTTTCTTCACTGTTAGTGCTATCTATATACCTCTCTCTCCCCCACCTATTTTTCAATGGCATATAGAAAACAAGTGATCTCTTCTCTGCTATTTGACTAAACAGTTTCTGGATCTCCATGTCTTCAAATCTTATTCTAGCCCCTTTCCAAAAACCTTTATAATTAGTTTCTCTCTTTCTTCAAATATCACCCATACCATTATCTTCCAAATTATTTCGTAAATTACTTACCCATCCTTTATTTGGTAAAGTTAGTTCTTGATACTTCAAGCATTGTTTCAGTATATTCCCCTCCTCCCCTCCCTATACCAATATTTTAGTGCCCTTTCTATAACTAACCCTTTTCTTGGAACTCTCCCCGTTTCAGTTAGAGCTACTTCATTTGCAGTTGATATTGGCAGCCGTAGAACTTCCTTACAAAACCCCCTGTGTACATAATCTAAAACTTGCCATCCCTTTTCCAGCCCCCACATCTCAATACCATATAGCATTCGTTCCTCAACCACCGAATTATATACCCTTTCTAACCATTTCATTTCCGTTTCAGGTGTTTTATACAAACATCCTTTTACAGCTGCCATTGCTGCTTTCCCTTTTGCTAGTGCGCATTTCTTTTGCTTCTCCCATTTCCCTCCTGCATCAATTTTCATTCCTAAGTAATTACATTCACGAACTACTTTATATTCTCTTTGTACCACTTCTCATGTTTACTCAGTTTAGTACCTTTTTTAAAAACTACAATTTGGGTTTTAGCTCTATTCACCTTTAGGCCCCAAGCTGCACAATATTTATCTATTTCTTGTAAAGATATTTTTAACCCATTCACAGTAATAGCACCAATCACCAAGTTATCTGCAAACAATTTGTATATTAATTTGTAATTTGTATATTAATAAAAGTAAGAAAGGTAATTTTCATAATACATATAACAGTGGACCTAATACGAAGTCTATGGCACACTACTTATATTTCCAGCTTAACTTTTTGAACCTATTTTTTGTTTATGTCCCCAAAGATAAAAATTATATTTGTGTCCAAATCTTGATACGTCTCTTATTTGTGCTGCTGTTTCTTTTCATCAAGCCGTTTTGTTACAGTATTAACTAAATTGGTTGTTGCAGTAGTAGTTGGTCATTTTTTCTGAACCCATGCTGGCAGTTATTTTAGAATAGGTTCATTAGATTAACTACAGGCTGGAATATACATTTTCTTTAGTATTACTGCTGTATGCATTCTCTTAATTCTAGAAGATTCATTATCAGTTGTAAAATATTAATCAGTAATATTGCGTATGTGAACAAAATTAAATGTAAGTATATTAAATATTCAGTTAACAGTTACTTTATTATTTATGCTCTTTATAATATTTTAACAGATTGGTGTGAGCATACAGTTGACAAATTCCTCACTGACAAAACAAGTCATCTTTATGCCATATTATGTTCTGGTGAATAATGCTGACTTCATTATTGAATGCCAGGAGGCAGATAGACCAGCAGATCCTTGGGTCAAGGTAAGCTGCTGAAGATGTTGCATGGAAAAGTCTTTGGATAATATAGAATAAAAAGAAGTATTTCAGAAAGTGGAGTGCCATTGTTACTAAAATAAAATAAGACAAGTGAGTCAACCTTGTATATACTTATAATTATTTTTCAGAGGTTTGTACATTTTAATTTTATTCTGGCTGGAGAAATAACATAAAGTTTATAGGAATATTAGCAGGCAGTGTTCAGATATTCCATCACAAATCAAAACTTGCTGGTAAATGTTATCACAGAAATAGATTAACATTCTAAAGTGAATGCAGATGTGTAAAAAACGCGACTCATCTAAAATTTAATAATTCTAATGCCTGATTTCACCAACAGCTGTTAAAATCGATGTTAACAAATATAACGTAACAATTGTCACAGCGCTAACACTACTGTTAAATTTCTTGTATTTCACCAATCTGTTTCCTGAAAATATTAACAAATTTGTGTTAACGCCAAGAAACTTGTAAATATTACAGCTATAGAAGGCTATGGATGAGTCATATTATATTCTGAACGTACTGCGATGTGCTTTTGTTTTCATTTTCGTCTGCACAAAGCTAAAAAAATGGCGGGTGAATAAAATCTTAAACAAAAGCTGTGAGACAAATTCCTCATCGCTGGAGAAAAAATTGTTAATTGAATTGTGATGAAGTGTAAGGACATCATTGAAAATAAGAGGACGGATGCGGTGAATGTAAAAGAGAAAGATGTCACGAGGGGAAAATATTGGAAACAAATTTAATTCAAATTCATGTGTCACTACTACAAGCACCAAACAATTTTGTCAGTATTAAATTTTAGATGAGTCGTATTTCTTACGAAAGTGAAGCAGATGTGTAAGAAATACGACTCATCTAAAATTTAATAATTTTTCGCTTCACTGTGGTGTTCCAATACAGTTAAATCTCGAATTTTGTCAGTGTTATGTAAGTTTAAAACGAGGTGCAAAGGACAAGTGACTTGAACGTTTCAAGACGGGAGGTGGACAATGTATTATCCACATAATTCAGTGAATTATAAAATCGCAAAGTTATTGATACCTGAAGCAAAGACGAGATTGGCATATTCCTTTCGATGCATATTCCAACTCAAGATTACGTAAATTTAAAACGAGGAGCGAAGGACAAGTGACTTGAACGTTTCAAGATGGGAGGTGGACAGTGTATTATCCACATAATTCACTGAATTATAAAATCGCAAAGTTATTAATACTTGAAGCAAAGGCAAGATCGGCATATTCTTTTCAATGCAAGTTCTAACCTCTCTTGTACTTCTGCAGTAACCTTCATAGCAACTTGTTTCGACAGTCTACATACCTCTGTAGAAAATTTTCTTCTGATAGCTCCTCAAAATCATTTCTCCTCATAGGCCGTACACTATTACGAATGCCATTTAGACGGTCTTAAATATAGCAAATCGACATCAACAGCTGAGTTCATGCCCGCCATCTTGACTATTTACAGTTGTTAAGGACTTAACATCAGAAATTCGGCTTGTTAGTGTAACAAGGGATTTAAACGAGTGTTACGCTAACATTTGTTGGTGAAATGCAGTTTTTGTTTTAACTATTGCTAAACTCGTGGTAAGTCTTAACATCTGTTGGTGAAATCGGACATAACTGTATTATAGCTTGCTCTTAAGGAAAGATTTATGCAGGTTATTAACCTAATGGCTCTCAGAAAGTAATGGTATCATAAAATATTATGGAAATAAAAGGACACTCTCTTTTTAAACCAAGGACATTAATACAGAGTATACAGAATGTTTCTGTGTTATTGATTGAGTAAAGTATATTTTCTATAGTATGAGTTGGAAAATATTATTTACATTTGTTTTATAATGCCAGAAATAACCTTTCTCATAACTAAGTTAAATGCAGCTTTGATATACAAATCATTTAATACAAAAATTGTTTGTAAGACCTATAATGCAGCATGGTTGACAAAGATTTTCATTATGTTCTGTATGATTTCAATGCACAAAGTTATTCCATAAAAGATATGAACCATTATATAAAACCAGTTTTAATTTGGCAGCAGTTGTTGCAATCAAGTAGTCAGAAATTTATAAATAAATAATAAATTTATTATTATTATTATTATTATTATTATTATTATTATTATTATTATTATTATTATTATTATTATTATTATTATTATTATTATTAATATTATTATACAGTTATTTACAGCAATAAACAATGTTGATAGTATAGAATAAAAAGAAGTATTTCAGAAAGGGAGTGCCATTGTTACTAAAATTAGGCGAATGAGTCAATCTTGTATATACTTTTCTCCACTTACAAGTTTTTTTAATAAAGACTAGTTTCTGGGAATTTTCTTCCCTATCCTCAGTCTGTGGTTGACTGATGATGCGTCCGGTGTCTGCATCTGGCTGGGTTTTGTGCTGCCATCTAATGTTCTGGTAAGTTTGATGACGTCATCTACGGCGGGAATTTCAAAATTCATCAAGAGGTTCTGTTTCTTCCGAATAAATATGTTTTCCCAAATCTGTAGTTCTGTTTCTTTGCCTGTTTGAACTGATCAAAGTATATACAAGATTGACTCATTTGCCTAATTTTAGTAACAATGTTGATAGTATTTAAAAGTTATGTATTGCCACAAATAAACATTCAGGATAAGAGAATGCGATAGAATAAAATATTATACAGTGCTGTTACTTTAAGAATCGATGCCTGCTACAGTTGCTGTGCCGCGGTAGTCACTCGTTGCTTGCCGATACTCGGGAATTTTAAATCGCGGAACTAAATCAACGTAACTTACTGTGCTACATTAGTTACAGGAGTCGGTACTCAGCCTAATCACAGTAGGTGCTGTAAGTACTCTCCATTTTGTGCTATACACAAGTCACACCGTCGTGAAAAACTTGCATTCCTTTCATCATTTCCACTGCACAAATCTTACAATTTCCCTATGAATGTTTTCTTTAAGGGAAATAGTTAAGATTGGTGCAGTGGAATTGATGAAAGTGAATGCAAGTTTTTCATGGCAGTGAAACTTGTGCATAGCACAAAATGGGGAGAACTTACAGCAGCTATTGTGATTAAAGTGAGTACCGACTTCTGTAATTAATAGGGGCCGGATTCTGATGAAAAGTCATCTTTTTTTGAATAGTCACAGACAATGCTTATTGGAAATAGGTGCATTCTGGAACAAATACGTTAGTTATATATGGTTTTTATAGGTCATTAAAATGCATTTTTTCCACATTTTTATAATAAAGTCATTTTTTAACATTTAGATGCATTTTCCGTCCATTTTCTTCCTTTTTTACGAATTTATTGAGCATTTTCATTAGTGTAGCCCACTTTCGGGAGGTCTGGGTTCAATTCCCGTGGCCAACCTGACTCCGACCCATGGATTTTTTGGGTTTTTTTTTTAAAATAATCTGCGATTGAAAGTTCATTTATATCATCTTCTATGAAATAGTAAGTGTGGTAAATATGCAATTAACACGTTCAGCGTCCTAGCCCCTAATATAGCTTTGCCCCTGGCACCAATTTTAACACTCTGGTGTACATGGTTAACTTCATGTATATAACACTGTGACAATTTTGAAATAGTGAGAGAAGTGGTGAATAGTTCTGATAGGGTAGATTCTAAGGTGATTGAGAGCGCAAAGGATCTGTTTTCTGATACTCAGATCCAAGGTAAATTAGCTTTCATTTTATCAAAATTTGCATTTTTGATGGATACCATAACCCGCCTTGAAGAAAGTGGCATGACATTGGATAAGTCGATTGAGTTAGTGAGGATTGCGGAAGAAGAGAGGATACAAAATGTAAAAAGTGAGATTGGGGACAAAATTAGACAAACTAAAATCTGTGTTGGACAAAAATAAAGAATACCAAACAGTATGTCAGATTGCCGATATGTGTCAACAGAAAACTTCAGAACTGATATTTATGAACAGGATTTAACAGGCAGTGACATAGAGTTTTTCAAATATGCACCTATAACATCTGTGGAAGTGGAGAGAAGTTTATCAAAGTATAAAACGGTTTTAATTGACAACCACCATTCCTTTACTTTTGGTAACTTGAAGATGACCATGGTGGTGTACTGCAACACTAAGTAAGGTATGTTTTGCTAATGGGTACAGTAACTTATTTTTTCATAGTGTCGCGAATCCCTTTTTTTACGACTAGCGGCGTACGCGCTAAAATGGTTTGCACGGCTTGTTTACACAAAGGAACTGATAGGCAGACAGTTTGGAGATAAAGAGCTTGCATAAGCAGGTAAAGTTCTGCCGAAACAAACTGAGATAAATAGAAATTTCTGGTGACATCGTGATTGATAGAGATTATTTGGTTTCAAGAGTGTTCTGGAACAATCTGGGATTATCAAATCAGGTATTTAAGCAAGCTACGACTCGCAAAGAGTCAGTCGTAAGCAGAAAACAGCTGTAGAGTGTTGTTGTAACGAGAGCTACGAGAGCTGATGTAAACAGGTGTAATCAGAACACTGTTATTGTCATCGATCTTGAAGATTGTGTTACATGTGTGATGTAATGTTGTTACGTGAGAATTGAACAGTGTATTCTTATGCAAATAAAGAACGATTTTTAATTTCTGCAAATTGGACTTTTAATTCTACGAACCCCCAAAGTCACAACTAGTGTCAGGAGTGGGATAACGATATCACCGAGAAGATGGAAGAAATGAAGGCCGAATTAACAACGAAGACGGAAGCTGCAAATAGCAACTTGGCCGCGACGATGACTGACACCAGGAAGAGCAGCCGGAAGAACGAGTAAGGACCCGCGTGTCGAGGGACACGTCGACGCCGTCATCAACATCCCCTCGAGTGACACTGCGCTCCGTCAGCCGGCGTATGGATGACAGCCTCATCGCGGACGATTGGGTGAGAGGGAAGCCGTGCCGCGTCCTCGTAGACAACGGGGCAGCCGTGACCATCATCAGACGTGGCCAAGGGTTTGCTGTCGAGAAAACCGAGCCGACCATACCAGCTTATGACGGCATCGTGTGACACCTTGCCTGTGGAGAAGTAGGCTCTGCTCAAGTTGACCTTGGAACGGAGTGCCGTGCATCTGTGGGTGTTCGTCGCGAAGGTGGCTGAGGAGGTGATACTGGGATTGGATGCCCTCAGGAGCCATGAGGCGACGGTCGATGTCGGCAGGAAGGTCCTGCGGCTCAATGGCGAACAGGCGATACTCCGGCAACCTGAAGAGCGCCTTGGAATCTGCAGGGTCATCTTGAAGGAAGACGTGATTGTCCCCACGAGAAGCGAGGTGGTGGTGACGGCGCGACTGTAAGGCCAGCGGACGAAGAACATGATGCTGGACCAGAAGACGCCGGTGCACGGACTCTGTGTAGCCAGAACATGTTGCCGTGCGACGAGGAGGTACCGGTGAGGCTGCTCAACCTGACGGTCACCGATGACATCCAGGCCGGGATGGAGTTGGGGACGTGCGACCCCGTAGTCAGCGTGACAGCAATCGACAGGACACAGGACCCATTGCCGACGCAACACCTGGGGCCCCTGCTGGAAGACTTACTGGAGAGGGCGACCGACCACCTGACCGCAGAACAGCTGAAGAATCTTCGGCAACTGCTGAGAAGGCGACGCCTAAATTGTGGACATCGACACCAGCGACCATTGCATTGGAGGCGTCCTATCCCAAGCCCAGGACGGCCATGAGCGGGTGATAGCTTACTACAGGAAGACGCTGTCCAAGGCAGAGAAGAACTACTGCATCACCCAGCGAGAGTTACTGGCGGTAGTAAAGACCTTGGAGCACTTCCACATGTACCGGTCAGCCATTCCACCTGAGGACTGACCACTCCACCCTAACCTGGCTATTTAGTTTTAGGAACCTGGAAGGCCAGACAGCCCGTTGGTTACAGAGGCTGCAGGAGTATGACTTCACCTCTGAACATCGTAGAGGGAAGAGCCACGGTAACGCAGATGCCATGTCCTGAAGATCCTGACCAGAGGAGTGCGGCCAATGCACAAGAGTGGAAGAGAAGGAGCATGCCGCAGCTGTCAGAGTGGTCACAACAGTGCCTGCAGATGGCTGGTATAGTGCAGGCCTGAGGAGGGAGCAGTTGGCGGATGCAGCCTTGGGACCACTCTCAAGGGAAGTGGAGGCAGGGACATGACCAACCTGGGAGGACATCGCACCGAGGAGCACCACCTACAAGTCGTACTGGGCCCAATGGGACTCACTGAAGATAAGAGAGGGCGTGCTGTTCCGAGTATGGGAATCGCCTGATGGGAAGACACAGAGAGAACAGTTGCTAGTTCGTCGAAGTAAGGTCCTGGAGGTCTTGGAGGAAGTGCACGCCAGTACTTCAGGAGGACACCTGGGAGCAAACCGAACAATCAACAAACTTCAACAGCCGTGGCAAGGACCTTTACCGTGTGGTGAAGAGGATTAACGACGTGGTCTACTGCATCCAGAAGGTGCCCCGAGGGAAGATGTTGGTGGTACACCTGGATCGTCTGGCTCGCTACGATGGTGCTGTTCGGGACGACCAGCCTTGAGGAGGAAGCAGTGTCACGAATCCCTTTTTTTTACGACTAGCGGCGTACGCGCTAAAATGGTTCGCGTGGCTCGTTTACACAAAGGAACTGATAGGCAGACAGTTTGGAGATAAAGAGCTTGCATAAGCAGATAAAGGTCTGCCAAAACAAACTG
The DNA here is from genome assembly GCA_030765055.1 of Mantis religiosa. Taxonomy (NCBI): domain Eukaryota; kingdom Metazoa; phylum Arthropoda; class Insecta; order Mantodea; family Mantidae; genus Mantis; species Mantis religiosa. The sequence goes on from CM060952.1 coordinate 20,566,768, forward strand.
AGATAAATGGAAATTTCTGGTGACATCGTGATTGATAGAGATTATTCAGTTTCTAGAGTGTTCTGGAACAGTCTGGGATTATCAAATGAGGTATTTAAGCGAGCGACGACTCGCAAAGAGTCAGTCGTAAGCAGAAAACAGCTGTAGAGTGTTGTTATAGCGAGAGCTGATGTAAACAGGTGTAATCAGAACGCTGTTTGTTATTGTCATCGACCTTGAAGATTGTTAAATTTAAAGGGAGTCGATTAATGACACGTTACACTTCTAAATTTTTCCGGAACATGTTTCAGAGACTTTGCCTCTATCCTCAACCAGCCATCGACTTTTTCTCATTGGTGTAGTTGACGATATTTTGTCATAGGTCTCCTCTGGTGGCGGTTCAAGAAACTTGCTGAACGAACAAATCTTTCTGGGGGATGTCGAAATTGAATACTTTGTTCCTATTTTTTGAAATGAAGATTTGTTTCCATGTGGATAGTTCTTGTTTTCCTGATGTATGTTTTAGTAGTTTTGGTTCTGAATTTATGTTGTGGTTTTTTCCCCAAAAATGCGTGGCAACTGCTAATTTTTCTAATTGTTTATATTTTATGTTTCTAAAGCGTTCCTTTGCTCTTGTTTCTAAATTTCTTTTGGTTTTTCCAATATAAATTTGACTACAGTCATTGCATTCAATTTGATATATACCAGATTTTTTGTTAGATGGAATGGCATCTTTGATGTTTGAGCAAATTAGGTTTTTTAAGGAGAAATGGTTGACTGGTGCTAGTTGAATGTTTTATTTTTTGAAGACTTTTTTGAATTTATCAAAGGCCCATGGATGGTAAGGGAATTTTTCGAAAATCATATTAGTTTCTGTAGCTGAGAGGGCTGTGGTTTCCTTTATTAGCTTCTTCTTTTTTGCTAAGTTCACTTTTTTGTCTACTAGTGATTTGGGAAAGTCATTTTTTGTGCTATTTCAATAATTTTGTTGTATTCTGTTTTGTATTCTTCTGCTGTGAGAGGGATGCTGACCAGTCTGTGTGTTCAACTATTGAAGATTGCCTGTTTGTGGGATCTTGGGTTGTAGCCATTAGCTTTTATGTAGTTGTCTGTCTGTGTTGGTTTTCTGCAAATGCCAGAGCTTAGTCTGTTTTTATTTCTCATTATTTTTAGATCCAAAAATGTTAAATACTCGTCTTTTTCTATTTCTACAGTGAACTTGATGCTTTTTTCTTGGATATTTATAAGTTTTAATGCATCACTGATGTGTTTTTTTGGTACTATTACAAAGATGTCATCTACATATCATTGCCAGAGTTTGAACATCCAAGGGAAACCTTTGGTGATCCTTATTTCTAATGCACTCATGTACAGATTGGCCAGGAAGGGTGATAGGGGGTTGCCCATTGCCAAACCTGAAGTTTAGTGGAAATATTTTGTTCAAAACTGGAAGAAATTTTGTTCTATGCATAATTTGGTTAGTTCGATGTCATCTGAAATTTCAGGTGATGACATTCCAAGTGATTTGAGCCAATTTCTATCAACGGTGGGAGTTTTTACTGGCATGCTGGGAAACAGTGATTTAACATCAAACAAGACTAGTGTGTTCTCTTCTTTTAGTTCAGTATCCTTAATTTGTTCTATAAGTTCATAGGTGTCTTTGATGCTTAGGCTGTTGAATTTTGGAAATGAGTTGAATTTGTTTATTAGCCACTTTGTAAGTTTGTATGTTGGTGAATTTATACTGCTAACTATAGGTCTCATTGTTATGGATGGTTTGTTTATTTTGGGTAAGCCATGAAGTCTAGGTAAGGTTGGGTTATCTGGTTTAACTGTATATTTGTTTTGTATTATGCTTGATTTTGCTATTGTTTTTTCAAATGATTGAATGCAAGTTGTTAGAGGATTTTTGTTAATGATTTCGTATTCATTGTCAGTTAGCATTTCTTCCATTCTTTTCAATATAATCTGATTTATCCATTATGACTATCTTGTTACCTTTGTCTGCCTTTGTGTATATAACGTTTTTCTGCTTCAAAGAATGGATAGTATTATGTTTTTTCTTCTGAAAGTATCTGTTTTTTATTTCCTCCAAAATATTTTCACATTGGCCCTTTACTGAATTTTGTTTGGATACTGGTAGAACCTGTGTCGAAATGTTGATATCTGCAATGTAGTCTTCAATTTTGTTTGAGAAACTGACACATGTTTTTAATCCATTATTTAAAAGACCCAATTCTTTTTTGGAGAAATTTTGACTGGATAGGTTTACGACGTTTCAAAGATTTGCGTGTTCGTTTTTGCATTTACGCTACTTTACTTGAAGATTGTGTTGTATATGTGATGTAATGTTGTTACGTGAGAATTGAACAGTGTATTCCTATGCAAATAAAGAACGATTTCTAATTTCTGCAAATTGGACTTTTAATTCTACGAACCCACAAATTCACAATATGTTATAAAATTGAAAATGACCTGATTAATTTTGAATTTATTTATTATTTATTAGCAATAATTGCACTATTTACTAAGAAAGTTAATTTTAAAATGTGGTTATTCCAACCATATATTCATTGTCTGTGATAGTTATTAATTTATTATTGTGAAAGAAATTATTAATAAGTTGTTTTCCAAATAAATCAGTATTGATTATTAAATTATGGAAAATGAATTCACAACCAGCAGCTGAAAATGGGGATATGTGTTTGAAACACATTCTACCAAAAATATAGTAAATGGAGTAATATGATTTTTTTAATATAAATTCATTTTCCATCCTTTAATTATTTGCATCCCTGTATGTAAGTTCCAGTGATTTTAAACTTTAATATTTAACGTGTTTAAAGGTACAACCTAAAGAGTGCACACCTTTATGGCCTCGTTCTAAGGATGAAAATAAATCCCTGCGAACACGTGTACATGGATTTAATGAAATGTCTGCTCCTTTTTCCTATTCAACTGTACACTCAACAATGCTTAAATTAAACAATAAGGTAAGTCAATCTCTAAATATTTTGTTAGCCATAATGCTTTAATTTAATTACTTCAGACAAGAAACGATGGAGGTAGTATGTTAATGGGGACTAATAGAAGTAGTGAAAGAAATGAATTATGTGGGGTGAGATGTTCAAGCAATGGGAGGTGGGAAACACAATCTGAGTTGTGCTAAATTCCTGTACTGTCAATGAATTGGCTAGAAAAGTTATGCAAACCAGTAATAGAATCAGAGATGTATATAAAGCAGAAATCTGGTACGGTTAAAGACATAGTGCACAGGATGTTTTGTAGAGAAGTTGTAGGTTTACCAAAATGTTTACTAAGAGGATTAAGTTGCAAAATTAAGTACCATAGGAACCCAATGTGTAACAGTGGAGAGAATTTTGAAATATTGGTTAAGCTGTTTAAAATTAAGGGGACAGTAATGTAATAAAAGAATGCTTGAGATATCAAAGGGATGGGTTTGGAAAAGAAAGTTGGTATGGAGAGGTGGGAAAAATTTGCTTGATGAAGAGATTGAAATGTGGGTTGTTTGGCAAGAGGGGAAAAGCAATGTTTATGTATTTTAGAAAGAAGTAAGGAATAAAGAGCCAGGGGCATGGATGCAAACACCCTTCCTTAAAGCATCAAGGAAAAACTTTGCAGAAAAATGTATTTTATGTGTGAAATTATATTGCTCTAATTATTTTAGTTAATTGATGGAAATTAATCATTTCTTCATACTAGCGGTATATAGGCTTTTGATAGAGTCAACATGAAAAATTCAATGCCATGGCCAGGATTTGAACCACAGGATCTCCTGTTTCCGTCCAGTCACTCTTACCCATCATTGAGCTACCATGGCCAACTTGCTGACATTAAATTCTCCATTCTCATTTGTGAGGGTATGCATGATTGGAAGGCAACAAGCGTGGACTTAGTTTCACAGACTTTATTAGGATGGGTTCTGGGTTCGTAACTAGCTCAGGATCTTTTCATGGATCTCTTATCTCAGGAGTGGTACACACCAGACTGTTTTGTTTTCCCTCTCCTTTATTCGATACTACTTTCTTTTCTTGTTTGGGATTTCACACACGCGCACACGTTTGCCTTCACACACTGCTTAGTTTGACATCACCTTCCTAACACCACTGCTTCCGTCGATGTCCAGAACCAGAGTGCCCCAGCTAGAGCATTGATTCGTCTCCTGGTTTTCCAGTTAGCACTACCCCTTCCCTCTTGAGGGTAATGACCAACCCTTATTTACCTGCTTTGTTTAGTTCAGTTTCACTCTGAATTACCCTTATGCCTAACAGTACTTCTTCCTGTCATTTTGTACATGAATTTTTTATTTGTAAAGATATACAAGAAAGGAGGAATAGCTGTTGGATATGCAGACGATACAACAATTGTAACTGCTGATATGGTAACTAACTTACAGATCAAAGCTAACGCAATATTAGAAGTGGTATACATTCACTTTACAAAATTGGGGATGATGCTAAATGTGAATAAAATGGAATGGATGCAGATTAGCTTAAATCATAAAACACAATCCAATATTATCCTGACAGTACAAAATATGAAAGTCAGACAGGTAAAGCAAACTTAACTTTTTAGGATTAATTATGGATAATAGTTTAAAATGTGACAAGCATATTGTAAATATCATGAAGAAAATAAATAGTGGTATATACATATTAAAACAAGTGACACAGATCATGGCAGAGGATAGTGCAATACAAGTATATTATGCTTTTATACAATCTCATTTAAACTATGGGATCATTCTTTGGGGATCTGCAACAATGAAATATATAATAAAAATATTTAGACTACAAAAAAGAGCGATAAGGATCATAACAGAAATACAGAGTAAAACTTCATATAGAAATGTTTTTAATAAATTAAATTTACTAACAGTATGCTACTTGTACATATATGAATGTCTGAAGTACGTAACAAGGATACACAAAGATGATAAAAACATGAATGTACATAATTATAACACTAGAACTAGGCAAAATTACTTCAGAAGCAGACTGAGAGGTTCTCTTGGTAAGAAATGCATAGAGAGTAATGCAAAGGAGTTATATAATGACGTACCTAATGCAATTAAAGAAATAAAGGATGAAGTGAAAATGAAAATAGAAATTAAGTCCTATCTTATAGAAAATGCCTTTTATTCAATAGAAGAGTACAAAACAGGCATCATTTTATAAGGTTAGCTGTTACCTCTCCGGGAGATGTGGGTTCTGAACCGAAATGTTATTGTATATTAAATTTTTTAATTGCATATAAATTGCGTAAGTCTTATATATGCTAATTGTATATCTAATGGACAAAATTTTAAAATTTGTAAGTGTAAAATGTGCTATGTTATGTTTTCTCTTGACAAACCTTGTACAATTTTATTACAAAAGTGAAGAAATCTGAATCTGTTTAAACTATGTGTGTACTATAGATAGATAGTCAACATGAAAAATTCAATGCCATGGCCGGGATTTGAACCACGGATCTCCTGGTTTCCGTCCAGTCGCTCTTAACCTTTGAGCTACCATGGCCAACGTGCCGTCCAGACATTAAATTCTCCATTTGACTTATATATTTCTCTGGTAGACCACTAGGGGCTCTCGCATCTGAGATACACCATTTGTGGCGACTTACTATTGTAGGTACTTAAGTCCCAGGCTTAACTTGACTCTATCAAGAACCTTAGCCTATATACAGCTGGTGTGGAGAATGATTAATTTCCATCAATTAACCAAAATAATATGAGTATACTGCTTCACCTCACATCTTGGTCATACACATATTGATACCCTTTGTAAGCAAATAATCTATTGAAATTTTGTAGACTCCTTTCTTAGACAAACTTCTGAAAAAGAAAAATTGCTGATTTGTCACTTCAAATGTGTATTTATGTCAGTTATTGGTTTCTCTCCCAACACAAACAAATTTTGACTAATTTGAGGTCAACCTAGTTGGATCTTTTTGATCTTTTTGAATCTTGATAATGTTGAACCATAAGAAGTTGCACAACATCTTTCTCATCTTTCTGATACAAATTCTGATATCCAGTAAAGATAATTCCTATCTGTTATATCTTCTTGATAAGGCTACATCTCCATACGGTGTCATATGCAGATTTCATATCAACAAATATGACTAAAGTATCTTCTTTTCTATCAAATCTTTCTTTAATTTCTTGAGTTTAATTACTTGTTTACTGGATGTATGATTTTTCTGGAACCAGCTTGGAGGGCGATAGAAGATTATAATGTTCAAGATACCATTTAATCTGTCTGAAATCTTTTGTTTCATAATTTCTGCCACAACACTAATCCTTGTTTCACATAAGCTTGCCCCATATCTCTTTTAACGGTCACTTGAACTTATCACCTCTCATTGGCTGCTATTGTAGTATAGACTGTTGTGCGGTAAAAATTAGTTCGTTATTTAACATGGTGATATGTCTTTTTATGTTGGAAGAGAATAGTCAAATTTATATTTTCGTGACTGAATTTAAATATATTATGCAACAGAGTTGATTTATCTGAAATGAACGTTAATTCTTAAATGAAGTAAAGAGGAGGTTCCTTTGCTTTCAAGCCCGCCTTTCAGATGACACGTGCTTTAGCGGTAGTGATGACATATTTGTTTATATGACTTTTATCACTGACCTTATTTTGAACTGGATTAGTCATATATCACCATTCGAAGGTGTGTTGTTCTGAGAGCGAGAGCTAAATTATTTTATTGATCGTTTATTGCACGTGTACTTATTATATGTATAATGGCAGAGTGTACCGCCAGTTTTTTGCTGAAGTATCGCAAGGGAAAACCTTTACAAAGCGGCAAAAAAAGAATTGTGGTGCATGTGTTTAATGCACTCACAGAGAAGAATCCGTCTTTGTCAGTGAGAGAAGACAAACAGCTGTGCTCTGAACTTAAGGTGTGAGTGTTAGGTCTGTAGGAACATCGCGACATGAAACTGAGACAACAGGAAAACTTATCACTTCAGGGGTGATATTGCTGTGTGGCGAAGATGTTATTTAAGGACAATCAGACTGTACCGGGATACAAATCGCAAAATATACTACCTGACGAAACTTGGGTGAATGAATGACACACGACAAGTATGGCATGACACGACTTTTAAGACTGAAAGACAAGCATTTTTGCAAGGTATGCATGCTGGTTTTAAAAAATCTCAGTGAAAAAGGCCAAAGCCCTTTCGTTATAAACTTGTTTCAGTTTAATATAATTTTGAGTCGAACTAATACTCAATGCTCCACTTATTGCTAGTATTTACCTAGAATGCGTTTCGTTAGGATCTTCCTAACATCATCAGCTGTTGTCGACCAATGTACATCGGTTCAGTGAACTCCTCGGATGTGTTAGGTACGTCTCTGTCGGTATCCTGATGAATTTGAAATTTGGGTTTTCTTCAAAGGTAGTGTCGAAATTAAACAATTTTCTTTCATATTTCTCTATGAAGATTTTTTCCCACATGGTTAATGCAGCTGGACCTTGGACACTATTTAATAAGTGAATTTTTTGTTCTATATCATGATTCTCCTTCCAAAAATGATACGCTACTGCCAATTTATCTATTTCTTTGTTCCTGATGTTCCTAAAATGCTCTTTAAGCCTAATGTTCAAGTTCCTTTTAGCTTTCCCAATGTAAAAATTGTCACAGCCCTTGCAATTTTTCCGGTACACACCTGATTTTTTGTAAGTATTTTCTGGTAATTTTCAAACAGAAAACATAATAAACTTGAATTTGGCATACATAGAAAGGAAACACACACAGAAAATTTCATAAAATCAGATGGATATAACCCAAGACAACACAAGCATGCTGTTATCAACAGTTTAACTTACAGGCTTATTAATGTACCTTTAAACAAGATAGAATATATAAAAAAATACAACAATATCATTCACATTGCAGAATACAATGGATTCAGTGCTGAATTGGTCAACAAGAAAATTGATAAATTCAAAAGACAACAAGGATGCAAAAAAAGTAACTACTCTTTCCCCAATCAGCAATGAAACTTCATACAGAAAATTTACATATCATCCCAGAGCTACACACCTTTTCCAAAAAGTCTTCAAAGAACACAATATTACTTTGGCCCCACAGAACAAATTTAGTGTACAAAACCTTTTGAAATCACATAATACAAAGGAGATACCCACAGACAAAAAATCAGGTGTGTACCAGATCAAGGGCTGTGACAACTTTTACATTGGAAAAACTAAAAGGAACTTGAACATTAGGCTTAAAGAGCATTTTAGGAACATCAGGAACAAATAAATCGACGTCAGTGTACCATTTTTGGAAGAAAAATCATGATATAGAATGAGAAATTCACTTATTCAAAAGTGTCCAAGGTCCTGCTGCATTAACCACGTGGGAAAAAATCTTCATAAAGAAATATGAATGAAAATTGTTTAATTTCAACACTACCTTTGAAGAAAACCCAAATTTCAAGTCCATCAAGATACTGACAGAGACGCACCTATCACCTTCGAGGAGTTCACCGAACCGACGTCCATTAGTCGATAACAGCTGATGATGTTAGGAAGATCCTAACGAAACAGGTTCTAGGTAAATACTAGCAACAAGTGGAGCATTGAGTATTAGTTCGACTCAAAATTATATTAATTTTGTGCTTCATTGTATCATAGTCCTTACACAATAGAATATTGTTTCAGTTTCATTGCTCATTCATTCAGTTTCAACTTGCCTTGTTTCATTATAAACTTGTATTTTTGCATGCCTTAATATTCTTATTTGTATGATTTTATCTATCTTCCTGGCAATTATTATGACATTTACTGCAGGTTTAAATGTGACGGGAAGGCACCGCCTATGGCCTATGGTGCGAAAGCATTAGCCAGTTAGAGTGAGGGTGGGGGGTAGTTGCGCGGAGTGATACATGTCAGCGGGGCAAGGTTATATGAAACAGAGATTAGCTAATGATATAGGTATATTATGTATATCATCTGCTGATTTACCTAGTTTGAGTATTGGGATAATAATAGTATTTTTCAATTGGATGGAACACAATATTTCCAGACATGATTGTAGAACTTCAGTAATGTGGTTTTAGCATTATTCACTAATCTTCTCTAATGCTGCAGTTAGATTCCACTAGCATTTTGGCTACTTTTTAAAAGAAGATAAATTGTATATCTTTTAACTTCACAATATTTCTTTTGGTCTTTTGAAATATTTGCTTCCATAACACTAAAGATAACAATGTTTTTCTCATGCAATAAAATGTGGAGTTCTGCTTTCTTAACTTGACTTAATCCTTTTGCATTCTATTGTAGTATGTCCAAATACAGTCTCCACCTGGAGATTGAAACAGGGGACTACTACCCTGGACTGTACTTTAGAAGGGGACATAAACGTTTATTGAGCAGTTTAAACTGTTTCGTATGGATGCCTCTTTTTCAAAAGTTAAATCATTAGGCAGTAAAATCCTTCCTTTTTTAACCCTTATATTGTGAAGGGAACACCCTTTTCGTTGGCCTTCAGATCAGATCAGGCTTGGCAAACCAACCCTTCCTTCATTATTTTTGTTAGGTCTTCTGGTGTAGACTTGTCGCATAATTATTGGCGCCGACGTGCCACAGGTTTTTGCTTCTTCTTGGGCTATGTACGAAGAAACCAGCTGTGCGACTTAATATATTCTCTCTTCGCTCCACCCACCATTTCTATTGGTGAAATGTCAGCAGCCAACAATATGTAACATGGCCTATACTGGAAGACCTAATGAAAATAATGGACACCAGCCGTGCAAGCCTTCGTAAACATTTAGCCTTTCCTGTGTTTGTCAGCTGAAGGACATTTCTACTGGTGGGACAAGTCAACAATAAATGTGTAAATGGCATTTTCGATGGAACAGTGTTGTAACTCAATCCCCAGAGCCTCATCTGTTAAAGCAGGGTGCACACAGGCAGAAAGAGGATGGTAAGAGGCTATAAGAGGTGCATCACTGTCTGTTGTTGAATTATTGTTCAAACAATAAAACAAAGTCAGTATGTACCAATAAATGAAAAGAAAGTATTAATTCAATGGTGCTTAGTGAAATTAACGAGGGTAAAGTTATTTCACAGATAAATGCACTAAAGTGCAAAAGATCCAGTGGATTGGATGAATTTACAAATGAAGTGATTAAATATTGCGAATATGAAATTACAGATGTACTTACTCACTTAACCAATCAATCTTTCAGTTCTGGAATATTTCCAAAGAAATAAAAACAAATTGTGGCCAGACCAATTTATAAGAAAAAAAATTCAAAATTAATAATGGAAAATTATAGACCAATATCTTTATGCTCAATTTTCTCTAAAATAGTAGAAGGATTATTTCTAACACAGTTACAAAGCTTTTGCAAAAAATGTCAAATTTTTTCAGAATGTCAGTTTGGGTTTCAAAAGAAAAAGTCTACAATAGAAGCAATTTGCAGAGGAAATGACATTATTATAAATGTCCTAATTAGGAAAGAACATGAAGTTGCTATTTTCCTTGATCTTTCCAAGGCCTTCGACTGCATTAACATAAAAATCCTAATGTCAAAACTGGAAAACTATGGAATCAGAGGCATACCACTACTATGGCTTGGCTCCTATCTACAAAATAGAGAACAATGCGTGGAAATAATACATGATTTAAATGGAAAGTTAATGAAAATTCAATCGTCATTCAAAAAAGTTACATGGAGTGCCCCAAGACTCAATTAGGACCATATTTATTCCTACTGTATATAAACAGCTTATTTCAAATAATAATAATAATAATAATAATAATAATAATAATAATAATAATAATAATAATAATTTATTGCGGCCAATAGACTCTTACAAGAGCATCTGACACTGTCAATTATCTCTATACAGTCAAAATACAAAATGATCAAAATACATAAGTTATTTGCAAAATATAGAGTTGTTTACAAAAGTATAAGTTATTTAAAAAGATCAAAATGCCTAAATTACGTACAAACCTTATTGTATACATAGGTATACAACTCATTTATACTACCTACATACATATATATTACAGTTCATTTATACTATACAAACATTTTTGAATTAGGTATGATTTTAAGACCAGTTTAAATTTTGAGTCAGAAGTATTCTTAATTACAGATGGCAATTTATTATACAATATGGCTCCTATTTTAAATGGATCTTTATTAGTTTGAGTTTTATTCGTGCTCACCCTATGGTAATCAGTTGCTCTCCTCGTATCATATGTATGGCAATCTTTATTGAGGATGTTATGTTGCTTTCGGTCTTTTACAAGTATAATGGTTTTGAATACATAGAGTGATACTACTGTTAGGATGTTTTGTGATTTAAATGTATCCCGACATGTTTGTTGAAAACGAAGGTTGTACATGGTTCTTATGCATTTCTTTTGTACTTTTAATAGCCTGTCCATATTGGTTTTACTTGTTCCCCCCCAAATTTCAATACCATATGTTAAGTGTGGGAAGATAATGCCATAATACGCAGTTTTAAGAGTATTGATATTCCCATATTTTGCTAGTTGTCGTAATAGGTAGAGTCCCGAGTTCATTTTATTACAAACCATGTCTACGTTTGTACTGTAGGTTAGAGTATCTTCTATGTGAACGCCCAAAAATTTAAAGTTTCTTACCCGTTCCAAAGGTATATTGTTAATGTTTATATTTAGATCATCGCTTTGAAATGTCATAAATTTTGTTTTTCCTATATTTAACTTTAGTCCATTGTTTAGAAAGTACCGAGATATTTCGCCAATTGCATTTGTTGTTTTTTCTTCTAAGCTTTCTTCTCCTTCACTCCAACATATTATAGATGTATCATCTGCATATGAGATGACCTTGCTGTTTACTGGTTCAGGTAAGTCATTAATATAAATCAAAAAAAGTATAGGTCCTAGTACTGATCCCTGTGGTACACCAGATTTCACTAAGTTATATTCTGATTTAATGTGGCTTATAACATCCCCTTTTTTCCAAGTTATTTCTGTACATTGCAAACGATTTTTAAGATATGATGTTAATAGTTTATTAATTTGTCCTCTGAAGCCATAGTACTCTAATTTTGAGATGAGATGATCATGGGATACAGAGTCAAAAGCTCTAAAAAGAAGCAGGGGAGATTGCGATAGGCTATGCAGATGACACCACAATTTTAGTAATAGGAAAAACAGAAATAGAAGTACAAAATAGGGCAAATACTCTACTAGTAAAAGTAAACAGATATAGAAAATTGAGGCATGATATTAAACACAAACAAAGCAGAATGGAGCAAATTAGTCTTAATAACAAAAAACAGACAAATATAAAGTTAACAATAGGAAACAAAGAAATCCAACAGGTAAATGAAACAAACTTCTGAGGATTAGTAATAGATAACATATTGAAATGGAATGGACATGTTCAAAAGTAATAAAAAAAAAGTTAATTCAGGTATATATATCTTAAAACAAACAATACAAATAATAGATAAAAAATGTATTAAACAAACATACTATGCATTCATTCACTCTCACTTGAGTTATGGCACAGTACAAAAAACATTAGCTTTAAGACTATTTAGATTGCAAAAAAGAGCAATACGTTTGATGGCAGGAATACAGAAAAGAGACACATGTAGAAATGCATTTAAAAAACTAATATTTTAACATTACCTTCATTATATATATATATACGAATGTATCAAACTTACACTAAAAAGTTATGATCAAAACAAAAAATAGTAACATCCACAAACAGAACACCAGAACAAAAGATAATTATTTTAGAAACAGACTCACTGGTATACTAAATAATAAATGCATAGAAAATAGTATAAAAAATTTGTATAACCACCTACCGTTTGAAATCAGATAACAAACGGTAAAACAACACTAAAGGCTGTTAAAACTTATTTATTGCAAAAAGTATTTTACTCCATGGAAGAATATAAACAGGTTAGGTAGAATAGGCTATTTACAATTCTCATCAACTTTTTAAACATGTTTGTAAATATTATTATATTAATTTTATGTATATACAAATTGACGATCTATGTAAAAAGCTTTACAGTTGGAAATAAACATCAATCAATCAAAAAAAAAAAAAAATCCTCTATGAAACGTCTAAAAGATTAATTAACAACATTTTCACAACCAATTATGACAAATATTGTACTTCCTCTCAAAAACTTAATTGGAAGAATCTCCAAAATAAACTTAAAACAATTCCAGGTCTACCTAGAAAATCATCTGTTGCAAATTATGCGTGATAAGAGGAATTTAATAACAGAGATGTTAAAATTAATGAACAAATTATTTGTAGTCAGATTTTTTGAAACTTTGTCAACAACACTTTTATATTATTAAGGGAAGAGTTTCGAAAGCTGTCACCTCCATTTTCAACCTCTTTCCAACTGTCTGTTGTCATGTGCCCTCTTCTCTCTTTTGTCAAATTATCTGTTGATGGGATTTCAAAGTTCATTACTTGGTCCTTATTTTTCCATATATTTTTCCGTCAGAGAGATAATGTTCAGATTAATGTTGCAATGTTCAGATTAATCACGGGCCATGATTTTTTGAGTGGACATTTGTTTAAGAAGGATTAATGACTTCTCCTCAGTACTTTTTAGGTAATAAAGATGACTTAGTGAATATTGATGTCCCAACTGTATATAAAATTCTTAAAAATCAAGATCTTGTATAAATACTTGGAGGCAAGTAGAAGAATGATTTTATTTCCAAATTCTGAGCATTAGACACACACACTCACTATACATGTATTTCAACATACAACTTTCTCTGCAATAGCAATCATTTCTAAAGCATTTTTTTGGAATGTTTAAAGATGTATAAATTTAATTTTTTAATGATCTACTACTAATATGTTGTAATACTAACATATGTAGGCTCTTCAACTGCTTTGATTCTCAGCATCCCATTTTGCAATGGGCATAAAAATTACTTAATTTTATTCAGAGGTCTCTTAATCATCCTTCAATTCTATAGATCTGCAGCACAAGACCACCGGCTTTACTTACTTTCCAAAGGAAGCTGTATTAAGGATTTTTACACCCCAAAAATATCCATCACCCTCCTCCAGGTATAAACCCATGACCTCAGTAACCCTGGGATGGGTTTTCTCTGGGTCCTCCAGTTTCCCCCACCAACATTCCACCAATTGCTCCATCATTTTTCCTATCAATCATCTTGCCCCCATTCTGTCATCCACTTCCTTCACTCTCATACCAGGCATCGAGCTGATCACCCACCCTGGGTTCTCTCTCTCTCTCTCTCTCTCTCTCTCTCTCTCTCTCTCTCTCTCTCTCTCTCTCTCTCTCTCTCTCTCTCTCTCTCTCTCTCTCTCTCTCTCTCTCTCTCTCTCTCTCTCTCTCTCTCTCTCTCTCTCTCTCTGATCCAGAGATTCCATTCAACCCATTATCTATGGGCATAATGGTTAAGAGAAACAAGAATACCCTGACACCAGGCATTTGTATAAGAGGGCAGTTAAAGAAGGAAAGAAAGAAAGACCTTGGGAACCAGAGACTAGCATACTCGTCTAGACCATAGAGGATGATTCTGCAGAAGGATTCTGAATGTTAAAGATTCAAAATTAGTGATTTTAAGATCCCTAAGCTTTTATCAGTCAATGGAACAGTGAATTTTCAGCTTTTTCATGTATATTTGTATGTATATATTGAATGATATATTTATTTGCTTTTTTAGTATTTTTAATATGTATTTTTTTATAATTGGTTTTCATGCATGCTTCTGTCTCAGACATTTGTAAAGTAATAAGTACAAACCTGATCAACTTAAAACTATAAAACTTAGCATCTAATGTAGTTTTATCTAGGGTAAGTAAAAAGTGTTTTGATTATACAGAATATCTATTGTTTGGAAATGGATATATTAACACCTCTCCATCTTATTTTTCTAATTTTCTTTCAGTATGGAGGAATACAAGCTGATGTGCAAATGACAGAGGGCGCAGTTTACATAACATTTACAGCATACCGACCTGGACTGGCACCAGCACTAATTATAAATCATACCTCAGAAGTAATCTTTTTAAAAGAAAAGGATTCTAATTTTCTGACGTAAGTATTGATTAAGCAGAGGTATTAAAATTGTGGTCGCATGTCACAGACTTGGTCAAGCGGATGTTTTAATTCTGGTATATTTGTCATTGGTTCTTAAGATTGTTCTGTACATTATTATAAGAGGCACTTTATTTCTCTCTGCTATAATGTCTAGAATATTATTATAGTGAAGAGTAATTAAAATATGTCTGATAAGTTTATTCATGGAAATTAATTGTTCTTCTACATTAGCTGTATGTATGGCAATGTTTGATAGGTAGTCAGTCTGAAAAATTCAATGCCATAGTTGGGATTTGAACTGCTGATCTCCTTATCTCCGTCTGTTGCTCTTAACCGCTTCAGTAAGGAGCATTTAAACCCTTCAAAGACCAGAAATGGATACCCAATAAACAGAACAAGACATTTGAATTGTTAAATGCTCTAAAAATGCTTCATAAATACCATTCATATCTTCCATATTTATTAAGTTATTTAAATGAAACTAAAACAGGTTTAAAACCCATTAAAGGCAGTATCCATCTACAGTATCAATAAAGTAGACACTATATTAATAAATCGTTGAAAGTTCACTTCTTTTGTTTCACTGTAGCAAAAGCCATTCTTTGCATCAAACCATCTAATATTTCACTCAGTTTGTTTTGTGTGCATATGAAAGAATGTATATATGTATAGCTGCGTAAGTGACTTCTCTGGTCGTAAAAACTATTTGTAGTCGGTTTATTGACACTTGTCACTTACTTTTTGACATCACTGTCACTAAATTCCTCCAAACACACAAAACTAATAGGCTAACAAGTGTTGAGGAATATTGGAGGTTAAGGTGTGGAACAAATACCGGAACAAATGGATACAAAGAAGGTAGGATCTGGACAAAAGTAAGTGACGAGTATCAGTAAACCGACTACAAATAGTTTGTATAATTAATTTTGATGTCACTGTTACTAAATTCCTCCAAACACACATGACTTCTCTGATTCAAGGTTTTAGGGTATAGTTTATCCTACCAAGCAATAATCATTGTATGTTGTGTCACACACACTGCGACACTGGAGACACCCGGCACAAAATCCTTCAATATATGAGACAGACAATAACAGTACATACGCATTTGAAATATACACAGACGGCAGCAAAATGGGAGACAAAGTTGGTGCAGCGGCGGTAATATTTATAAACGGCATGTTGACCCATAAGTTAAAGTTCAAGCTGCATGCTCGATGCTCAAATAACCAAGCAGAGCAACTTGCAATTCTTGAGGCGCTGAAAAAACTAAAGGAACTAGAAAATGAAGGGTATGCTGATAAACAAGTTGCATTGTTCACTGATAGCAGGATAACACTGGATCTCCTTAAAAACAACTCGAAACACAATTACCTGACTGAGGCAATCAAAGCTAAAATCCTCGACCTGAGAACATCAGACAAGATGCTGCATTTTGGATGGGTGAAAGCACACTCTGGCATATATGGCAATGAAATAGTAGACAGACTAGCAAAAGAGGCTGCTGGGGAAGATCGTGAAATACAATATAATAAAACTCCTAAAGAAGTCCTGATAAGCATGTAGAGAGACACTGGACTGAACGCATGGCAACTACAATTGACAGCATCAAGGAAAGGAGCCATCACCAAAGAATTCTTCCCATCCGTGAAAAATAGACTAAAACAAGAACTGCCCATTTGCCAAGAGTTTACAGCAATTGTCATAGGACACGGAAAGCTTTGTTCATATCGCCATCGATTTGCTTTACTAGATAGCCCAGTATGCAAATATCAAGAAGAGAAACAAACAGTAGACCACATAATATTGCGATGTCCAATCATAAACAAACAAAGAACCGATATGATCAGGAAAATAAAAAGCAGACAGTGTGCGTGGCCCATTACCAAAGAGGAACTTGCAAACATCTAAAATGTTTCGTCAAATTTGTTAAATCAGTAAACTTCACACATATAGAGTAGGCAAATGAAGCATAAAAATTCAATAAAAACTGCTAATTAATTGCAACTGTTTTAATAAGAATATTGTAAAACATTGTAGGAAACATTTCAATACAAATACAAGATATGTAAAATTATTGTAATATTAGTACAAAAATGAATCGAGAAAATATTGACACATTGCTTCACTCACACTTTTTATTCACAGGACATGTTTCAAGAGCCCTTGCTCCTATCATCAGCTGATACTCGATTAGTGCAAATTGTAGTGGTTTCCTCTTTCTCCGTATTGTCAATAGATGGCCTGATGTACTTGTCAAAGATGTCCGGTGGTGGAGTTTCAAAATTCATGACTCTATGACGATTTTTGTTAATGAAGATTTTTTCCCATACTTTTATTGTAATATTATTGTAAAAGTTGTATATAATGTAAATAAAATAGGGCATGTAGTATTCCTAAGGAATGGGGCATGCCAAGTAAAAAAAAAAAAAAAAAAAAAAAAAAAATGCACGCACACACAAAGGAAAGAAACAAACCTCTCTGTCAGCATCTGTATGCACCTCTTATTGCAGTATTTCACAACAGAAGTTTCTGGTAGCCTTATGCAGCTATTTTCACTTAGTATTTAGTTCAAAGTATAAACTTGAAAGAAGCGTAGGGACAGTGAAGCACAAATTAGTACAAAAGTGAATCGAGAAGTAATTGACACATTGCTTCACTCACACTGTTCATTCACAGGACATGTTTCAAGAGCTCTTGCTCCTATCATCAGCTGATACTCGATTAGTGCAAGTTGTAGTGGTTTCCTCTTTCTCCGTATTGTCAATAGATGGTGTGATGTACTTGTCAAAGATGTCCGGTGGTGGAGTTTCAAAATTCATGACTCTATGACGATTTTTGTTAATGAAGATTTTTTCCCATACGGAAAGGTCTATGGGGTGATTAACATATTTTATTAGAGATGTTTCCAAGTTGATGTCATGTCTAGTATTCAAAAAATGAATGTCTCCCTTCTTGGCAGATTTATTTATGAGTGCTTTTGAAACACATATCACAAAAACTTTTCCAAATTATTTCAAAGTGTGGTATCGCTATGTTGACGACATTTTTGCAATAGTACCTAAAAAAGCTTATACAAGATGGTCTTAGACTTTTGAATATACAAAATCCAGCTATAAAATTTACATTGGAAACAGAAGAGGATGGTGTGCTCCCCTTTTTGGACATCAAGATCAAAAAAATGAACAACAAACTCACTTTTGGTATTTACAGGAAACCGACACACACAGATAATTATATTAAGAACAACAGTTTCAACCCAAAACAACACCAACATGCCATTTTCAACAGTTTAATCTTTTGGATGATCAACTTTCCACTAAACAGAGAAGATTATCAAGAAGAATACCTACACATAAAAAAGTATCTATATCCAACGGTTTCAACCCAAATTTAGTAGACAAAACAGTTAACAGACTCAACAAAGCTAAGAAAATAAAAGAAACCACCACCCTAGAACCTACAGGAGAAAAAGAGAAAAAACTTTTTAAAAAATTCACCTTCCATCCATCAGCCTATAACAAATTCCAAAAGGTCTTCTCAAAACACAACATAACTCTTGCACCTCAAAATAGGTTTAATATCAGAAATTTGTTAAAAGGCCCTCCCAAAAATTCAATCACTATCAAAGAAAAACCAGGAATCTATGAGATCAAATGTGAAACTTGCCCTAAAATTTATATAGGAAAAACAAAAAGAAATAGTAACATCAGAACTAAAGAACATATAAGAAACATTAAAAATTGTGAAACAGAAAAATCAGCAGTGGCTTTTCATTTTTTGAATACTAGACATGACATCAACTTGGAAACATCTCTAATAAAATATTTTAATCACCCCATAGACCTTTCCGTATGGGAAAAAATCTTCATTAACAAAAATCATCATCGAGTCATGAATTTTGAAACTCCACCACCGGACATCTTTGACAAGTACATCACGTCATCTATTGACAATACGGAGAAAGGGGAAACCACTACAACTTGCACCAATCGAGTATCAGCTGATGATAGGAGCAAGAGCTCTTGAAACATGTCCTGTGAATAAACAGTGTGAGTGAAGCAATGTGTCAATATCTTCTCGATTCACTTTTGTACTAGTATTTAGTTATTTATACTGTCTCAGTGTTCAGAGTAATTTCTTATAGCTATCAAGAGCTAAATGAACGGCACATTGAGAGAGGTGTTTAGGATATAGGTAGCAGTTAGAAAGAAAATTACCCACTTATTTCAGATGTTTGTGAAGAATCAACATTGTGAAGTGGTCAAAATAAGTCCAACACAAATAGACATATAGACAAATTGACATATTTTCTGGTGTACAGCTAACTTCTGACATTCAACCAACTGACATTTTCGCAATTTTGTTTTAATTGCTTAGTGTCTCTCATTGTTACAGAAACAAATGCATATGTGAGCAGGATGAAGGAAGCCCTGATCTCTAAAAGCAGTTTAGGGCGTAAGAGGAGAATTCAGAAGTGGGCATTGTACATGTTATTTGTAAACCTAGATTAGACATGTATTGGTCTACAGTTACCATGTTAGCTGCTCCATTTTCAGGAGAAATAATGGGTCAAATATGGATGGTGTGGATCAGTTATTAGCTATCCCTCTTTATGAAAAACAGTTAAATGATAAAAAAATATATATATATTTTTATACCAGCTGGATGTAACCATACACAATTGTTTAGTAAGTTGCAGAGGTCTAAATTCATGCAATACAATGAACAACCTGGACTTAGGCATATCAATAGCTTGTAACCTAATTGGGTACAATATTTAGAGGCGTCTTCATACTGGGAGTAAGAAATACACCACTACAGCACCCCTCATACATGAGAGAAAACTCTTTCCTAAAAGTAAACCACCTACAACTGAAAAAGTCGTGACCATTTCGAAAATGTCTAGTGTGTCACAAAAAAAAAGTTTGCAAGGTAACAGTATTATTTGCCATGAATCTGATGTGTCCTTGTGTGTCTATACAGGTTTTGAGGTGTGCCATTCAAAAAGAAACCTTTAAGGGTAAGTTTTCATCCCTTATAGAACTAATTTAAATTTATTGTAAAATAGGAAGATTAAAGTAATTGGCATTAAATAAGCATTAAATGCATGTATGTGCAGGACGTCTGTAGATATCCATATCGGTTTGGAGCATTTTAAGTTGGACTTCATGACATCCATATCAGTGAGTTACCAGGCCAACATGCCATCATGACATTAAATTCTCCAGCTGACTCATTTTTCCTGGTAAACCACAAGGAGTTCTCATATACACATGAGACAACTACCTTAATGGTATTAAATTTTCGCTTCACTGTGGTGTTCCAATACAGTTAAATCTCGATATACCTTAATGGTGATTAATTGACCTAGTAGTAGTTGGACTATAAAGCATGGGACTTAAAAATACTTAGCATTATAGTTGCCATTAAGATAGTTGTCTTATGTATATGTGAAAACTCCTAGCGGTTTATGGGGAAAAAGCAAGTCAGCTGGAGAATTTGGAGAAACCTTCTTTTGTGCGGTGCGAGAATATTTTCTAAGTCCAAAGGTGCACGTATACGCATGTGCAAGCAGACGAACAGCCGGCTCTGGCATTGCAGCCAACATGAGAAAAATATGTAAAACTTGTAGCAAACCTCTGCAAAAATGCACCAGACATAGGTGACGCAGTCCATGTGCAAAAGGAACATGGTTTGAGCAGGCTAAGTTAGCGCCCGGTCAAATTTATTATTCATGCACTGCTTTGCACAGAAACAATCCTACGACACGACGATAATGGAGTGCTTCGTAGGAAATATATGTATGAGCTCACGGACTGTATCGGACTTGTGCGGCTACTGCCTTGACATCAAGTATACTGCAAGGGGGGAAATTGGCGGTCCAGGTCATGTCGTTCAAATCGACTAATGTTAAATAGGACGACGCAAGTTTCATTGTGGTCACATCATAGAGGGCAACTGGATCTTGGGAATGATCGACGTGGAAACGAATGAGGTGCAGATGACAATATGACCCAACAACAGGAGAGATGCAAATACAGAGCCCAGAATGAAACTTGCATCGTCCAATTTTGCGTTCATCGATTTGAACGACATGACCGGGACCGTCAATTTTCCCCCTTGCAGTATACTTGGTGTCATTTGACATCATGCACACTTTGCGGCAGTAGCCGAACCAGTCTGCAAACTCATACATTTAGTCTGCTAGTGTAATTTCGGGACAAGTAAGACTGTTGGCAGCATTGCTTTCAGTGGAGAAACAAGCATAGTTTGGCTGCACTGAATTCTTCAGTATGGCTACATTACGCAGTAAGTAAATAAACAGTTATAACGTTAAAAGAATGCCCTCCAACACGAAATTGCACTAAAAGTAATGAAATCATATTAAAAATCATGGTTGTATATAAAAACCTCAAAGTGTGAAGGAATTAGAAAAAAATCGCCACGTCACATATTAGAAAGAAGAGCCTTTAATGTCATGCTGGTATGCTGCCATGGTAGCTCAATGGTTAAGAGCAACTGGATGAAGACCGGGAGAATTGAATTTTTCAGTCTGACTCTACCTGGTCTGTACACGGCTAGTGTGATAGAACAATTAATTTCCATTAACTTAATCCTTACTTAAATTAGCAGATTTGAGATGTTAACATAGTTATTTCTGATATTCTTACAGTGTGTGTGGTGTTTTAGGGCCCGTCGACAACAAGGTGATATTCTTACATAACTTGTGTTTACCCACATGTGCAAACTGTACTTTGTGTTGATAAAATAAAATAAGTTTGTAGATACTTCATAAATAAACTCATTTTTCAGAGAACTTCTATCCAAAAGAAGTCTTCTGTATACATTTGATAATCCTTGTGGGTCACGATGTG
Source organism: Mantis religiosa (assembly GCA_030765055.1). Lineage (NCBI taxonomy): Eukaryota > Metazoa > Arthropoda > Insecta > Mantodea > Mantidae > Mantis > Mantis religiosa. Next base: position 20,588,733 of record CM060952.1, read on the forward strand.
TAACATGGAATGGAGAAAAAAAGAAAGAACTGTGTGATGATTTACGTAAGGTTAGTGATGTATTTCTTTCTCATTTAATGTTTTGAAAGAGACAAGATTGAATGATGTATAAAGGATTATTTTTGGTTTGTTCACAGGAGTGTACAATTTCATATCTTCAACTATGTAGTTCTTAAACAAAATGCATACCTGTCTTATGAGACTCCGATTCAGATTTATTCTGCCATTTGCAACATTTTGTACAAAGCATCATTGAAAAATAACACTAAAATTACATTTTTACAGTTCAAAAATAAAAACAAATAAATCTGATCACACAGAAAAATGAAGCTAGTCACAGTGAAGCAACAAATATTACACAAATAAAAATATCTGTAAAAGAATCTCCACTTAACTTAAGAAGTTGATGTTAATACTTCCTTCTTCTTTATAAAATTGATTTCAAAAGCATATCGCTTCCATCGTCAGTTACTTCCAAACTCCTTAACAACGGAGTTTGGAAGTAACGGATGATGGAAGTGATATGCTTTTGAAATCGATTTTATAAAGAAGGAAGTATTAACATCAACTTCTTAAGTTAAGTGGAGATTCTTTTACAAATATTTTTATTTGTGTAACAAATAAATCTATTTACAGATTATTAGAGTTCTAGATATACAAAATAGATTTATAATAAATTTTAATAAACTAAGTCACTCTTACATTTTTATATTCGTCAATTGAGTTGAAAGCGTTTTTCACTTGGTAAGTCTTTATTGCGGAAATTTTTTGCGATACTCCCAATACATTTGTGCAACTAATGATCCCCTGATCCTATTTCTCAAGTAGTTCTGTTTTGTTCTTGTATTATATTCATGAATTTTTCTATTTTTTCCTTTTAAGTGGTTTCTTATTACATGTTTGAGACATTCAGATATACGAGGGGGGACCCAAAAGAAACCGGACTCCGAGGGATCGTAGACGTAGTGCAGGGTTCTCATGCTAGATGGTGTTAGTAGAGACCTTCATGAAACAGCTGTGCAGATGGCGTAAGTGTAGAGCTGAACGTGCAAGTGTGGTATTGTGTTTCTCTGACTGTTGGCGGGTTACCTCTGCGAAGTCGTTATGGCAACTTTAAAAGAACAAAGAGTGTGTGTGAAATTTTACTTCCTGCTTAAAAAAAAACTGCAACAGAGACACACCAAATGCTTCAGGAAGCTTTCCACGAGGACGCTATGAGCCGCACACAGGTTTTCAAGTGGTTTGGGCGCTTTAAACGTGGTGAGATGTGTGTTGACCAAGCTCATTCTGGACGCACTTCAACATCGTGAAATGAGGAGAACATTGAAAAGGTCCGCCAAATGATCAATGGGGATCATCGCCAAACGATCGACCAAATTTCATCACCGACAGGAATCAGTTGGAGCTCGTGCCAGCGGATTTTGAGGGAGGATTTGCACATGAGACGTGTTGCTGCTAAATTTGTTCCATGCCTTCTCACACAGGAGCACAAAACTATCCGCATGAATGTGTGTCAGGACTTGAAAATAGAGATTGCACGTGATCCAAACCTCTCTAACAAAGTCATTATAGGGGATGAGAGTTGGTGTTACAGGTATGACCCAGAAACCAAGCAAGCGTCAAGCCAGTGGAGGACTCCCAACTCTCCCAGACCAAAAAAAGCAAGGCAAGTGAGGTCAAATGTGAAGACGATGATCATTGTCTTTTTTGACGTTCATGGAATTGTGCATCAGGAATTCGTACCCCCTGGCTAGACTGTTAACCAGCACTTTTACTTGGATGTTTTAAGGCATCTGCAAGAGGATGTGAGGTGGAAACGGCCGGAACTTTGGCGATCAGATGACTGGTTTCTGCATCACGACAACGCTCCAGCACACACGGCCTTACGAGTGACCCACGTTTTGGAATCTCAGAGGTGGTCTGTTGTTCCCCACGCTCCGTATTTGCCGGACCTAGCCCCCGTGAAACTTTTTCCTATTTCCCCAAATGAGAAAAACGCTAAAAGGGGAGCATTATGACAATGTGGAGGCGGTAAAAACAGCTTCGCAAAGGGCACTGGACAATATCAAACTTGAAGAGTTCCAAACATGCTTCCAATAGTGGGAAAAAAGACTTGACAAGTGCATCGCATGTAATGGAGAGTATTTTGAAGGTGACTGAAGTAATTTTGTAAAAAGGTTCATCAATAAAGTTTTTATGACAATAATCGGGTCCCCCCTCATATATAAACAGGGTAATGTGAGTATTTTAAGTTTTTTAAAACTGCTTTTACATGATTTGTCTCCTAGGGATTTTTTTCCATTATTCTTATTGCTCTTTTTTGTTGCCTAAATGTTTTTAACATATTTTTCTTACCTGCTGCTCCCTATAAAATGATCCCGTAACTTAGATGGCATGTGTAAATGTATAATAAACCTTTAGTGCACTGACTTCATCCATAATTTGTGTTGTCTGTTTTAATACATATATGCCCTTGTTTATTTGCTTGTTGATTTTTTCTATATATTTATGCCATTTTAAACTACTATCTATAACTAATCCTAAAAGGTTTGTTTGTGCTACTTGGCTAATTTGCTAATTTGCTTATTTTGTACTGTTAATATATAGGATAAATAGATATGGTCCCAATTTGGACCCCTGAGGCACTCTATGTGTTATACGTTTGAATGCTGATTTAATTTTTTTTCAAATGCCGTGTATTGTGTATTATTTCGACACACTGCATCCTATTTTGCAGGTACGAGCCTAACCATTTTCATGGTATGCCTCTTATTCCATAGTTTTCTAATTTTGCCAATAGATTATTATTAACACAGTCGAATGTTTTTGATAGTTCAAGGAAAATTGCTATAACTAACTCCTTTCTATCTAATGCTCGAACAATTTTATAATTTCCCTTACTAACTGCATGTATTGTTGATTTCTTTTTCTGAAAGCCAAACTGATTCCGTGATATAATATTAAATTTACTACAGAAGCTCTTGAGCTGTTCTAGGAAAAGTCCTTCGATAATCTTTGAAAATCCAGAGCAAAGAGATATGGGGCAATAATTTTCCATCATTTGTTTGGAGCCTTTCTGTGTATAAATAGGTCCAACTATCGTTTGTTTCAGGTTTTGGAAAGGTTCCTGAAATAAAACTTTCATTTAGTTTATGTGTGAATATATCCATTATTTCGTATTTGCAGTATTTTATCATTTGGTTTGAATATTCATCTAATCTGCTAGATAGATGTTATCTGTTTTAGTTCATTGTTTACTTCTATTTGTTAATGTTCTAGTTTTCTGTAGTTGGCTTTCTTGAACTTGTGACTCTTGACTTTTATAATAATATGAATCAAATATGCTTCATTTTTTTAATGGATAACATTTTTAAATATACAAAAAGTATAATTGAAACTGTGAGTGGATTAGTGATATTTTGGTTTCAAGTACAAAATTTTCACAGTGTAAGATGGATTAAGTAATGTGTGAGGCTCACATTTGGGAGGTGCTGGTTCAATTCTTGTCAATTGCCTACTCTGACTTCAGGCTTTTTGTGTTCTTCTCTGGTTAGTTAGCAAATGCTGGTATGATCATTTTTCACATTGTGAAAAATGTGTATGGCTAGAGGGAGATTGCGTTGAGAAGTGACACTGGTTTCACATTTTTCTTGTGATTATTTGTGAGAAAAAAATAGGTGTTATAACTTGAACGCACGTCATATGTATTTTCATTGCAGTGTATAGGAATCTGCTGCACTCAACCTGCATATTTTTATTTTACTTTGGAGAGAGAGAGACCAACTCGCAGTGGCTAAATCTGTATTGCAAATTAGTCAATTTTTGGTATAGAGACCAGTCAGCCGTGGGTATGCATTCAAATTCACCTGTGAAAAATAAAGTACTACTGTCAGTGAGATATTTTGTGATGGACACTTGTATGACAAGGGGCTAGTCATTTCGCTGATCAGTCAGGTAATAGGAGTATATTGTCAGAAGTATGATGTCATGGTTATTGCAACAGTTGTGGGTTCAGTAGAAATTTATGTACAGTTTCACATTACTGATTTGATTCTTTGTGTGCAGGCATTTTATTCAAGATTATCACTGTTATATTCAGCAATTCTCCAAGATTATATCCAGAACTGTACTGTTTTTTATATCTCACGTTAGTCTTGTTGCTACAGACAGTAAGTAAACAAGGCGACAGTGCACTGAGGTGGCTGCATAATAGCACAAATGTCAGTCACAAGATAATTTGTCACCAGTAATGGATATATATTTGCAACCCTACTTATTTGTGATTTTTACTTTTATTTTATTCTTTTGCGCATTTTGTTTAGGATGGTATTGGAGATTTTGCATCTGAATCAGGAGCAAAAGTTTGGTGGGTGTCATTTTTGGATGGAATGCAAAGAGTTCTTCTCTTTACACCGGATATGGCAATAGCAAGAGATGCACTATCATCTGGAGAAATGGAACCTACAAGTCAAGAAATAACATTATCGCTTCATGGCATTGGCATTTCTCTTGTCAACAACATAGCAAGTGTAGAGGTCATGTATCTTGGAATTGCAAGGTAATATTTATGAGAAATTAAAAATATTAATGTATAGTGTAGGTTTGTTGTCAGATTTGTAATTTTGGAACATAAAACCATTAATTTATTGAAGTATTATGCATTATAAGCAAGGGTTTTCTGAAAAGTTGACGACCTAATAAACATACAACACATTTTTTCAGAAATGTATAATTTTTTTATTTTTCAGTATAGTCTCCTTGTAACTCTACACACTTCTCCCAGCAATGCTCCCATATCTGTAACCCCTCCAAATAGTACTTGGCATTTTTCTCTGCAAAATAATTGTTCACGAAGGTGATTGCCTCTTTATTTGACGAAAATCTCTGTCCTCCGAGCTCAATTTTCAGATGAAGAACAAAAAGAAGCTGCTTGGGGCTAAATCTGGTGAGTGAGGCGGATGGTCAAGCAGTTCAAACCGTAATTTGTGGATTTTCGCTTTTACAACCGCTGAGGTGTGAGAAATGCTGAAACAGGATTTTCTTTTTCTGAAATGTGGCTGTTTTTTTCACCACAAGTTCTGACTTCAGCTTGTCAAATGATGTGTAGTATGCTCCTGTAATGGTTTTCCTTTTTGAAGATAATCAATTAAAATAACTCATGACTATCCCAAAAAACAGGCACCATCACTTTCCCAGCAAAAAAAAAAATTTTTTTTTTGCTTTTTTTGGAGCCGGTTTCCCCTTTGCAGTCCACTGTTTAGACTGTATTTTTGTTTCGGGCATATAATGGTGCATCCAAGTTTCATCTGCAATAATTAATCAATGCCGAAACTTGGATTTATTGTGCCTAAACTGCGCCAACAGAGCGTTGGGAAATGTTCATTTGAACATGTTTTTGGTCTTACGTTAGCAAACGTGGCACTCAATGCGCGGACAGCTTCCTCATGTTTAAATGTTGATTTAATATGTGACAAACACGTTCTTTTGACATGTTCATAGCCTCTGCTATCTCTCTCACTTTAATTCGGTGGTTGTCTAGCACCATTTGGTGCTAGATGTTTTCGTTTCATGTTTTCGTCGGTAGTTGCAGTTTTTGAAAGTCCCGAACATTTGTCTCCCAGGCTCTTATGGCCACGTTTAAATTCAGCTGCCCAAAATTTCAGTGTGGTAAATGATGGTGCAGAGTCCAGAATCCAACTCATCTTTGATTTGCGTAGGCGTATTGCCTTTGAAAAACAAATATTTAATGACAGCTTGATACTCAATTTTGTCCATTTTCATAAAAGCTCACATCAACTCAAACGTCTGTTGTATATTAACTGAGAATCCGAAATGGCTTAAACTTTGGTAAGTAACTGTCAACAGATGAACAACGAAATTCACTAGCTTTTATTTACGAGTGCTGCCATCTTCATGTTGAGGTCGGAAACTCATAGACCACCCTCATAGTAACCAAAACTTTACTTATCTTTTATAACCGTCAATTGCATTGCCAACTACAGGAAGTGATACAAATTTGACAGAATAGGCAGCATTTTCAAAATTCATTAGGTGATTCTTATTTTTGCAAAGTAACTTTGTTTTCCAAATCAAGTGTACAGGTCCATTTTAATTGATTTATCAATTTAACCTCTGAATTTATTACAAACTCAACAAAACTATATTCCTGCTGCACCAGCTTACCATCATGTTACCATTTCAAATGGTTCGTTCAGTATACTTTGCATTGTTTCATTCCCATTCAGAATACGGAGTGATGATATGGGGAACTTTGCCTAAAACTTCTTTCATGCAGATCTTCTTACTCCAAAAAAGAGCTGTAAGAGCTATGGCCAAAGTTAGCAGATTACAGTCTTGCAGGCTATACTTTAAGCAACTTAAAATACTTCCTTTGTTTTGTATATATGTATTCTTCACTATTTTGTACGTTAAAACATCAAGTGAATCCCCTCATTTAAACAAAGATGTACATATTTTACTAGCAGACAAAATGACTTTTTTCTGAGTTCATACAGGAGTACCTTTGGTAATAAAAATATAATTAATGCAAGTTCTAAATATTTTAATGTACTACCAACTGATCTAAAGGGATTAACTGATATAAAACTGTTTAAGATAGGACTCAATAAAGATCTACTAACACACTGCTTTTACAATTCACAGGAATTTTGTAACAACAGTACTAATTAGTCTTAAGCACATTAACGAAGATGTAGTTATGCTACACATTTAAAGTGTCATTTTTGTTCTGAAATGGTTATAACTTGCATAAATTTAGAAGTATCCTACTTTTATAGTTTTCTTCTTTGTTAATTGGTCTTTGTTATCAGTGATGCACAACAATTATTTGTATTCAATAATATGTTCTGTATAACTTACACCTGGTTTTGTGTGCATCATTTTAAATTCTTCTTCTTCTTCTTCTTCTTCTTCTTCTTCTTCTTCTTCTTCTTCTTCTTCTTCTTCTTCTTCTTCTTCTTCTTCTTCTTCTTCTTCTTCTTCTTCTTCTTCTTCTTCTTCTTCTTCTTCTTCTTCTTCTTCTTCTTCTTCTTCTTCTTCTTCTTCTTCTTCTTCTTCTTCTTCTTCTTCTTCTTCTTCTTCTTCTTCTTCTTCTTCTTCTTCTTCTTCTTCTTCTTCTTCTTCTTCTTCTTCTTCTTCTTCTTCTTCTTCTTCTTCTTCTTCTTCTTCTTCTTCTTCTTCTTCTTCTTCTTCTTCTTCTTCTTCTTCTTCTTCTTCTTCTTCTTCTTATTATTATTATTATTATTATTATTATTATTATTATTATTATTATTATTATTATTATTATTATTATTATTATTATCATTATTATCATCATCATTATATCATAATTATTAATTACCATTTATTAATGTTGATGTGTCTAGTACCACTAATTGTATCATTGTAATTATTTGTATCTTATCCATTATAATTGCTTCTGACATGATCTTCAATAACACCAACTTGTATATTGTATGATTGAAATATACTAATACAACAAAATATATCTGCCGGAACTGATTTATCATTTTATGTATGTTTAATATTTAAAATGTCCTATATTCTGATTTGAAAATGATGTTTGGTGTTGTAAATGTAAACACTGACACAATCTATACAGGTAAATTAATAAATGCTTTTTTTTTACTAGAAATTTTGTCTCTTTTTAGAAAAAGTTAACATTTTGTAACATTTTATATTAGCCTAAGGATGATCTATAAATTTTATAAAAATATAATCATATTTTATTTTTTAAGAGGAAAATATGCTTTGCTTTATTTAGATTTCTCTATCTTTTTGTGTATAAGCTCTATTAAAATCAGCGTTGATAACTTGTTCATATTCTCTATTAAATTATTCTATAAGGTTATGTTTATTAACATGTAATATAAGCTATTAAATATGGCAAATTTATGTATAAAGGGGTTAAATCTTTCTTTTTTCCCCCTTATATCAGCTGAGTTGATTTTTTATGAATGTCAAAATTCATTTAGTTATATTTTATTATCTTTAAATCTAGGAAAAGAAGATAACCGATATTTTCAAATTCTAATGTTAATTTGTAGCCTTATCTTGTACATTTAAAAGCTTTAAAGCGCCATTCATATATTACAATAAAATATAGTAATTAATTTGTTGCAAACTTCACTTATCTGTTTAAAAGATTATAAATGTTTCACTGGACTAGCTTTGCAGTTCATTTAATTGCATCATCAGCTATTGTTTTCATGTTAATTTTCATGTGGTTACTGCTGCTAGGTTATGGAATGTTTGCTATCATCTACTGGAAGCAAAATAAATTTATGTGTAGAAGCAATTGATAACATTAAAGAACAAAAATGATCTGCAACACCTTATTTATTAATTAGTTTATACCTAATATTTCTAAAATGTTTCTTCCAAATTACATTTGGTCATTCCAGTGGATTCCTGGTCCCAATCTAAATAGTTAAATTGATAAATGCCAGATTTTTTGCTGTCTGAAATACAAGGGTGAGTTAAATGAAAATTTTAAATTTGTAATAACAAATTGAAATTTCGTGTCGTTATCATCTAAGCTGGTAAGTGTGCTACAAACAGCCTGCAGAATGACCTGTAGGTGGCAGCATAGTGCAGATGCACACATACCGTTGCAGTATCAGTATAAAGATGGCCGTCCCACTTGCGACTTGCACCAGGGAAGAACAGCGTTCTGTTATTCGGTTTTTGCGTAGTGAAGGTGTGAAACCTATTGAAATTCATCAACGAATGAAGGTTCAGTACGGTGATGCATGTTTGTCACAGCAGCAACTCTACGAATGGAGTAGGGAGTTCGTAAATGGTGTGACTTCAGTGGAAGATGCTCCACGTCCAGGTCAGGCACAACGAGTTGTGACCCCACAGAACATTGTAGCAGTTGAAGCCATAGTGAAGGAAAACTGCCGAGTGACACTGAATGACATTGCAGCATGTTTACAGATTAGTGCATGGGTCAACACACAACATTGTGCATGATGTGCTCCAGTTTCACAAAGTATCTGCAAGATGGGTGCCAAGGCAGCTCACTCCTGAAATGAGAGAACGACATGTTGATGCTTGTGAAGAACTTCTTCGGCGCTTTGAACGGGAAGGGGATGGCTTCCTTGCAAGAGTCGTTACTGGAGATGAAACCTGGTTTACTTCCACCAACCGGAAATGAAGAGAGCGAGCAAGGAATGGCACCATCCCTCATCATCAAAACCAAAGAAGTTTCGAATAGAACCATCAGCAGGGAAGGTTATGCTGACTCTTTTGGGATGAAAAAGGCGTCATTTTGGAGCATTACCTGCCTAGAGGAACCACTGTCACCAGTGCATCATACACAGATCTCCTAAAAAATCATCTGCGGCCTGCAATCAAATCAAACCGACGTGGATTGCTGTCAGCAGGTATCCTTTTGCAACATGACAATGCAAGGCGCCACACTGCCCATACAACAGTCACAACAATCACAGACCTGCATTTTGAGTGTCTTTCTCATCCATCATTCTCACCAGACCTTGCCCCCAAGTGATTTCCATATGTTTGGACTACTCAAAGACGCAATGGGAGGAAAGAAGTGTCGTTCCGATGAAGAAGTATGCCACGCAGTGCATGAGTGGTTGCGCAGACTACCAAAAGAACTTTTTTCTAAAGGCATTTATGCACTTTGTAAGTGCTGGAGGACTTGCATTGAGCGTGGGAGAGATTTTGTTGAAAAGTGATACAGCTTTGTACCACTTCTGCACAATAAATAATATGTAACAAAATATTTAATGTTTTCATTTAACTCACCCTTGTATTATCTTTTTTAGAGAAGTGTATTAAATTTTTATATCATTTTTTCTTTCATTGTGTTCTTTCCACAAAAAAGTTGTTTTTTATTATTTATGAGCATATTTTTAATGTTTATAGTTCAGGTGTTACTTGGGAAGTGAGGAAATCCCACAATAAAAGGTACAAACCACTAAGCATCAAGGAATGTCAACTGATTGAGCAAGCATATATAAAATATAACATGGAAAAGGCTTTCGAAAAGAGCGTGTCTTCAAGAGTAGTTTTGGATAACAAGATAGAGGTAAGGGAATTTGTAGCATTTTGTACAGTATCTTTCTAACAATAAACAATCTTTAACTTGGGATCTATCCTTTAATGGATGATGTTTATAATTCTATGAAATGAAATTAAGATTTATTTTATATTCAGTATATTTTCCACAACATACATAGTATGTACAGAAGCTACCACCCAAAAATTTGATACCAATATTTCAGCAGAAATATACTAAATTTATTTAAAAAAAAAAAAAAAAAAAATCTGCGTGTGAGTGTGAACAGCAAACCCTAAAAGCAAAAGGTTGGTTGGAAAGTTTGGTTACCTCAAAAATCGCTGAAATGACTTTGAATAAAAGCAGCATTAAACTTGAAGCTATTATCTGTTTGTCCTTGAGCGCTACAAGATGAGCAACCAATCGGAGTCCTGCATGTTATCATATTGCATTCCCTCTAAGTGGTGTGTGTCGAGCACCAACCTAATCAATCTCTAATACGAGGGCTGTTTTTTTTTCAACCTCCGATCGCTCCATGCCGACTCTACGAGGGCAGCAGAAAGCGGGTATGCGCTGTCGGCGACTGCGCAGCTCTCGCACTACACACTCCGCCATTGTTGACATTCAGTCGTCAGTCGGCGTTGTGCTACAGCCACGTAAACATGGCCGCCATTATTGATGCTCCTGCCAAGTGCGAATTGCGAAGTGTAATTCGTTTTCTACAGGCTGAAGGCCATGGTGCTGCAGAAATCCATCGGAGGATGAGTCGTGTGTATGGCGAAAACTTCATGAGTGATGGTGTTGTTCGTGAATGGTGTCGAAAGTTTAAAGATGGTCGTAATGATGTGCATGATGAAGGGGGTCAAGGACGCAAATCTGTCGTTTCAGATGACCTTGTTCAACGAGTTGACAGAATGGTTAAAGAAAACCGCAGATTCACCATCACTGCTTTTTCTACGGAGTTTCCAGAAGTTTCAAGGTCTGTTTTGTACTTGATTGTTACTGAAAGGTTAGGCTACAAAAACTTTGTGCACGTTGAGTCCCAAGGACTACTTGAATTCACTGGCGGCAACTTTCTTTGAAGAGGGAATTGAAAAGCTTGTCCACAGATATGACAAATGTCTCAATCTCTTCGGTGATTATGTCGAAAAGTAACCATAAATGTACTATTCTTTTGGTAATCAAATTATTGTTTTATATGAACTTGTGTTTTATTTATAGCCTATCGGAGGTTGAAAAAAAAACGGCCCTCGTACTTACATTTCGCTCTAAGACAAAAATTCAGATTTTTCAAAAACTGACCCATGAGGAAGGTAGAGAGTAATGTGTTTAATGTAACTCTAAAAACCCCATATTTTTAGCTCAAATAGTTTTTCTGATACAAATAAATGAAGCACAATTATAACAATGCATTGTGACGTAAGCAGTGTAATGAATAGTAGTAGTAGTACTAGTTTTATTCATTCTTTGGATCATAATACATGATATAAAACACGTCCAGGATCTTTACAATTATTTATAGGCTTTTCAATATCTAACAATATGTACATGTGATATAAATTACAAAATTGAGCTATTACCTCAAAATATTAAATAAAGACGTTGTGTATAAATTTATAAAATGTCTTAAAAAGTTAATTGTCAAAGTAATTATAATATTCCTTTATGCTATAAAAACAATGGAGTGAAAGAAGTTTTCTGTGACAAATCCTAAATCGATGCAATGCAGGTATTTGCTTCAGATAATGGGGTAATTTATTATACTGCCCGCCTCGGTAGTGTAGATGGTAGCATGTCTGCCTCACGTTCAAGAGGTCCCGAGTTCGATTCTCGGTCAGGGTGAGTTACCTGGATAAGGTTTTTCCCGGGATTTCCCTTATCCTGAAAGACGAATGTCGGGTAACTCTAAGCTCAATGGACCCCGGATGCATTGAGCATCATTTCACCCATTTCATTCACCGTCTGATATGACTAAATGTTGGAGGACGTAAATTACAAAAAAAAAAAAAAAAAAAAAATTATAAAGTTCGAGGCCAGTGTATACAAAACTTTTTTCAAAAGAACTTGTGCTATGTATGATTACATGAAGGTTATCTTTTCTTCTGGTATCATGAGAATGTATCTGTGAAAGTATAAATGTGTCAATATTGTGACTTTGTGGGTTCGTGAAATAATAAAACGAGGTTACGAAACACAAAAACTACACTTTATTCTCCTCGAAATACACTGTTCAACATTACAAAATTGCTAGAACCTCAAAACTGTTTATTTTCTCTAACTCTACATTCAACTGTCTGTCGCTACCGGTAACGATTGGTTCCGAAGTTTTCCGAATGTCCACCGGCTTCGGCTTCGGCTTCGCGAGTCTACCGCCAGGGCGACAATATCTTCTCGATTCACTTTTATGTATCTGTGAGTTTGTTGTGTACGTACTGAGATTAGTTTTTATGTAGCATAATGGCATGTAGCATGAATAGCATTATTTGTTGATATGCATGCGTGTACGTATATAGTATGCGCGCAATAAGAAGAGCAATCAGCTTACAAGTTCTTATTCGGTAAGTTTCGTTTAACTCAGTAAACATAGATGACAACTTTGAAATTTTAAATGCGCTATACACTGACATTTAGTGACTAATACGCTAAGCTTTATCATGTCCGCCATATTTCATTTTGACTAATTTCAAGGTTAATTAGCTAAGCAGTTTACAACAATCGTAAAATTAGAATTAGAATTTTAGTTTGTCCTTGGCAACATATGCATGTTATGAGACACGTCAAAATGTATAAATACAGTATATACATAGTCAGATTGATTACATACAATATACACAGTAGGTAGCTTTTCTATGGTTTCCTGTGGTATTTGCTTAGACTAATTTACTACAAGAAATGTCATAATATAAATATTACAGGTTTGTGAATGTACTATGCTCCCAGTGCTCATTTACATGGTTATAGTTCTAAAAATTCATTAATCGTATAAAAACAATGTGCATGCAAAAATCTCTTAAACTTATTCTTAAAGTGTTCTAATGATGCAGCATGTTTAAATGAGTTTGGAAGTTTATTATACAACATTATCCCTTTGTAGTTAAATCTTCCTTCATAAAGGCTCGTTTGGTGCGCTCGAATTGCCAGTTCATCCTTGTTACAAGTGTGGTGGTACTGTACATCAGAATTTACTTGAAAATGATTTATATTTGTATGAACATTTGTGGATGTTATGGCTCTGGAAAGGGGACACATTATTATTTGTCTACCTCCGTATAACTGTGATCTGAATGCAATTGAGTTGGCGTGGGCAAAAGTAAGGAATGTTTTCAGAGGATGTAACGTTACTTGTGATATCTTCCTGATTTCCTTGTGATATTCTCCTGGTTTCCATCCAGTCGCTCTAACCCATTGAGCTACCATGGTCAACGTGCCATCCTGACATTAAATTCTCCATTTGAATTGTATATTTCCCCGGTAGACCACTAGGGGCTCTCACATCCGAGATACACTGTTTGTGGCCTCTTACTATCGTAAGTACTTGAGTCCCAGGCTTCATCATTTAACTCATTGTTTTAGTTAATTGATGGAATTAATTTTTCATGTTGACTCTATCCATTAAAAACCTGCCTATATACGGCTAGTGTGAAGAAATGATTAATTTCCATCAATTAACTAAAATAAGAAGTAATATTTTTAAACTGACTGATATTGAACAACTTATTCACGAAGAAATTGAGAAGGAACACAACAAGACTGGGAAAACAGCATGAGACATCAGATAAACTACAAGAAGATGACTTTCAGAAAGAAATAACACCATTATACAAATAAAAATAGTTGCTAATTAACGTCCACTTATCTTAAAAAAGTTGGTGTTAATACTTCTATCTTCTTTTTAAAAATTGGATTTCATGGACATTTGCCCTCTGTAGCTTCATTTTCTGTGTAAATAACACCATGTTATTAACACATAATGAGAGTATGGAACCTATCATCATATATTTGCAGTACTCAGACAATGAAGACACTGACAATAATGAATTGTCTCTTAATGTAAGTAACATCCACAGCAACATGGATGAACCGCTGGCATTTTCGTTGGATTAGAAAAATAAGTAATTCATAAACTATAATTAGTTTTAAACTTAATATTTGAACCATTTGCATAATATACTGTGACTTTGTGGGTTCGTGAAATGAAAAGTCCAATTACACCACTCAACAATGTTCTTTATTTCCACCGGCTTACAGTTAAACTCTTGCCAATTACACAATATTACTTGCTGCACACAATTACAATTCACCAGTTCGTCCGTTACAATTTCCTTGTACTCGCGGTTACGTAAGCTCCGGTACACCTTCACAGTTACGTACAGTCTTCTGTTGCACAATCTTCTCGTACATTAACACGTCACTGACTAACTCTTACACCAAGAACTGCGACTGTCTCCTCACTCACTAACTGACCAAACCAACAACTGACTGACTGACCAAACCAACAACTGACTAACTCACTCCGTCTGTCTGTAACCCTCTTTATATCGGAATATCCCGCCTTCTGGTGTTTACAGGATTGTTCTAGTAACAGAAAGATCGAGAAACAGGTGTAGAGAAAACAGGCGACAGAGTCATGTTTTTTCCCTGACCACAGCCTGTCACCACTACAAGACGAACGAGGAGGAGGTGTGGCTAACCGAACCTCCCCTACCTTCCGCTGCCAGCTGCTTTCACAGGGTGTTCTAGCGCTCCCGTTACAATACGAATATCCATGTTGCATTTGTGACTTCAACAAGTGCATTATTATAAAACTTTGGAAAATTCAGTTTGTATTCCCTTATGTTTAGTGCCAAGAAGACTCGCAAGTGTGAGAGAGGGAAATATAAAAAGAGTGGAAGTGGCAATGCTGAAGGCTCTAGCACATCCAGTTCGCTACAGGCGAGAACTCTTCCCATTTGAAACACATAATAATTTCATATTAAAGACTTACTGAGTCATACTTTATTAAAAACTTAACTCACATCAACTATAAAAAAAAAAAAAAAAAAAAAAAGGAACATTTTCTGGACTGTCCCAGTCCCATCCTCAGCTGATTGGCGACTGACCACTATCTTCACAATCAGTTGTTGCATGTCGACCTCTCTTTAATTGGCTCAAAAATTGTTGTAACAATTTTGATTAAAATGCTGTATGATTTAAGATATTTCAGAAAAATACAGTGTGTATTTTAAATTTTCTGGGATTGTCCTTGCAAGACCTTTTCATTCAGAATGACTTCTGTATAACTGGCAAATGTAAGAGAGGAACAAAATCTTACTCCATGAAAAATGTAGAGCAGTTTCAACTGCCGTTCAATTCGAACAGCAATAGTCAGTATACAAAATGGACAAAGGTCGTAAATAGGAATACCAAGAACTGCGATGGGACAACTAGGAAGGAAGTGACATTAAAATCATCAGAAGTGAAAATATCGAACAAATACGATGTGCTATCCACACTTAAAGAAGATGAACAACAAGAAAGTTCTACTCAACACAGAACACCTAACCTCAACACGTGCTGTGATAGAAGAAAACAACTCGATCTCCCATGTAAACTTAAATCGTGCTCAGACCAAAGTTTATTGAGGTATTAATGCAGAACAGTTATCCAAAAAGATACAAAATTAATGTGAGTGTGAAAATTACCTGAAAAACCCAGAAGTAGTTATCCTGCATGTGGGAACAAACAACCTGAAGAAGGCAAGAAATCCAGAAGATGTACTTGGTGAAATGTATGACGTTATAAAAGCAACAAAACAGAAATTTCCAAGGGCAGTAGTGGTGGTAAATAATATTATAAAAAGACGAGCTGTTGGTTTAAGATTCATAAGGTTAGTAATTGAGAACATAAGATGGGTATGCAATAAGTTAAGAGCATTGTATGTAGATAAATACTTGGATTTTTCATGTATTAGAAGAGATGGTTTGCATCTAAATCGAGATTGTTTGCATCTAAATCGAAAAGGATCCTACATGATGATGATGATGTTGTTGTTGTTGTTGTTGTTGTTGTTGTTGTTGTTGACTAATGGCACTGGGGATTAGTTGATTTGCATCATTTTCCCCCTAGCTTCCCAATATAAAGTCTATAGGTTCTCACTTTTGAGACCATTACATTTGTCCAAATGGTATTTTTTCATGATGACATCCTCTTTACACATAGTACATTTGGGTGTAGGTATGCAGTGTATTTTATAAAGGTGTTCTGCAAGACAATCATGGCCAGTTTCCATTCTAAATAGGGCCACTGCAGTTTTTCTTGGTAGTTTTTGAATGTCAGTTTTGTCTCCAATGTTCTTATAATCCTTGTCTTTTAGTTTACCTTCTTCATCAAGTCTCTGCTGTCTTTTAAAATGCAGCTTAATGTTGTTTAATTGTTTATTAACTTCAGTTTGTCTTACGGGTTTTATATTTTGAATTGCACCTTTTTTTGCTAGTTGGTCAGCATGTTCATTACCTAAAAGTCCAACATGGGCTGGAATCCATTGCAGGGTGACATGGTTTCTTGATTCGACAGCTTTAATTAAACTTATTTCTTTGATGTTTCCTGTTGTTTTGTTGATCCTACATGTTGAGTAAAGTATTATACACTGTCTTAGACATAGTAAATGTATATCAGGGAAACGAATATCTGAAGCAGTAGGTGTAAATAGAGACAAACATAAAAATGAGGGGCAAACATGTACTACAAACAATGTTGTAGGGTTTAAAAAAGGGAGTGGTGTAGAAGAATGTATGAAATTGTTTATATGAATATCCAGTGTTTAAGAACAAAAAATGATGAACTGTCAGTGTATCTTAAGGATGAAAACTGTGATATATTATGCCTGAGTGAACATTGGCTTGAAGAAAATGAAGTAGGTTACATAGGTATTGAAAACTTTAAATTAGGAAAATATACACTAAACAAATAAAAATATTTAGTAAATATTCTCCACTTAACTTAAGAAGCCGATGACAATACTTCTATTATGTTTTTGCGAAATTAATTTCATGGACACTTGCCCACATCTTCAGTCAACAAAAACATAATAGAACTATTGTCATCGGCTTCTTAAGTTAAGTGGAGAATATTTACTAAATATTTTTATTTGTGTAGTGTTTGTTACTCCACTGTAAATAGCTTCATTTTCTGTGTAATTAGGAAATTATTTTGTCGAAATACATATAAGAAATGCTATAGAAATAAAGAAATTAAAGCTACAAAGTTTCTGCGTAGAGAAAGCACTTGAGGTGACAGCAATAAAAATACCAATACATAATCTAATTATAGTTACAGTATATAGATCACCGGATGGGGATACTAGCTTGTTTCTTGCAGGTTTTGAAAATATACTGATATTTTTGTTTAATTTTAAATGCTCTGTAATTATTTGTGGGGATATAAATGCACATTTCGACATAACCAAGGACATCCCTAGTGTAAGGCAATTTACACGCTTATTGCAACAAATGGGTTATCACTCTACAAATAGAGAACCTACTCAAGGATCTGCATGCCTTGATAACATAATAACAAACATAAAACAAAATTATTCATTGAAAGTGTCACAGCATATGTTATCAGATCATAAGCCCTTAGTCCTTGAGGTAACCATTATGACAGATATTACACAGAAAGTAAAAAACTATTAAAGAAATAAGGGACTATAGTATTGCTAATGTAAATATATTTAAGGAATGTTTAGCATTAGTTAATTGGGAAAGCATTTTGTTTAATAGTGAGAGGTCATCTGAAGAAACTTTTGAAATTTTCTTCAGAACTTTTGTTGAACTTTTTAATAATTCTTGTAAGAAAAAAAAACAGTAATTGTAAACCATAATAAAAAAGCTAAACTGATTAGTACATACAGTTGGTATAACTCAGGGCTCAAAAGAATGAAAAATAAGCTATTGATTCAGAAAGATATGTATAAAATTCAAGCCAATGAAGTAGAGTGGAACTTATTAAGAGATTATTGAAAAAGCTATAGAAAGGCTTTACTGGAGGCAAAGAAAGAAGCAAATGAAAAACTCACAGCAAAGTCTGATAATAAATGTAAAGCGGCCTGGTCGGTAATAAACACCATAGCTGGCAAAACTAACAGAACTAGTATAGATCAGTCATTAGCTCCAGATGTTTTCAATAACTTTTTTATAGAATCGGTAAAAGAAATAACTACACAACTAAACCCCTGTTTAGATACTGCTATGAGCTTCATAAATGATACAAAATGATTCAAAAATTCAATCACTACCAAAGAAAAACCAGGAATCTATGAGATCAAATGTGAAACTTGCCCTAAAATTTATATAGGAAAAACAAAAAGGAATATTAACATCAGAACTAAAGAACATCTAAGAAACATTAAAAATGGTGAAACAGAAAAATCAGCAGTGGCTTTTCATTTTTTGAATACTAAACATGACATCAACTTGGAAACATCTCTAATAAAATATGTCAATCACCCCATAGACCTTTCCGTATGGGGAAAAATCTTCATCAACAAAAATCGTCATAGAGTCATGAATTTTGAAACTCCACCACCGGACATCTTTGACAAGTACATCACGCCATCTATTGACAAAACGGAGAAAGAGGAAACCACTACAACTTGCACTAGTCGAGTATCAGCTGATGATAGGAGCAAGAGCTCTTGAAACATGTCCTGTGAATAAACAGTGTGAGTGAAGCAATGTGTCAATATCTTCTCGATTCACTTTTGTAGTAATTCGTGCTTCACTGTCCCTACGCTTCTTCCAAGTTTATACTTTGATATCAAGCTTTTGTTTTAGCTCAGGTTACACTTTGTGACCTAAGCAAAGCTTTCGACTGTGTGAAACATGATGTCTTGTTAAAGAAGCTCGAAATCTATGGAATCAAAGGTCAAAATTTAAGTATTTTCAAATCTTATTTAGAGGATCAGAAGCAACTCATATCACTACAGGGAAAATGTTCTCAAGTTACCAAGGTGGAAATAGGGGTTCCGCAGGGCTCGGTGCTAGGACCTCTATTGTTCTTAATAATGATACAGAGAAGTGCGTTCCATGCCACACTGTGGTCTATGCAGATGATACATCATTCTTGAATGTAGACAGTGAGTTCAAATTGTTATCAGAGTCAGTAAATAAAACCTTAAAACAAGCCCAACTTTGGTTCGAAAGCAATGGCTTCTTTATGAATGAAACTAAACCCCAAAATATCCTTTTTACTTTAAAAAATACAAATTGTTTAAATGACAAAACAAGTAAAACTGTAAAGCTCCTTGGCATGACTATCGATCACAATTTATCATGGAACCTTCACAATGAATATATCTGTAATAAGTTATCACGTGTGATATTCTTATTAGCAAATTTAAAAAGAGCTGTATCAAAAGAATATGTACGCATGGCATATTTTTCATTCTTCCAAAGTATTTTTAGATATGGTTTGATACTATGGGGTAGTAGTCCAAAAATAGTGGAGGTACTAAAACTCCAAAAGAAGGCTATTCGAATATTAACAGATTCAGAGAAATTAAGCATTGTAAGCCACTGTTTATAGCAGCTAAAATTCCTACAGTAGTTAATTTATATATGGTATATATTTATGCTGGTATATATTAAAGAAAATACACAAAAGTATAACATAAGAAATGAAATAAATACATACATACATACATACATACATACATACATACATACATACATACATACATACATACATACATACATACATACATACATACATACATACATACATACATACATACATACATACATACATACATACATACATACAATATGTGCAACATGAAAAAACTGGATATGCCCTTCCATAGGCTTCAGAAGACCTCTCAGTATTATTAAATAAGTGGCATAAAACTCTTCAATGTACTTCCTGTAAGAATACACAAATTACCTACTCAAATGTTTAAGGAGAAACTGTACAATTGGTTAATTGAGAACCCCTTTTATAACTTACAAGAGTTTATAGACAAATGTAAGGAAGACATATAAAACATGGTTATTTTATGCTTCTGAAATAGTTATATATAGTGCTTTTACTAGATTTAAGGTAGCTATTACTTGTGATGAAGCCTATTGTAATTATTTGTAATTACTGAATGGTGAATAAATTATTATTATTATTATTATTATTATTATTATTATTATTATTATTATTATTATTATTATTATTATTATTACATAATTTGTCAGTTATATATATAGCCTTCCTCGTGTGGGCAGGGCAGTGTCAGCTCACTGTATAGCAGTCTGCCATTGGCCCTGGTTCACAGTAAGAATGACCTTACAATGTTTTATAGTTTTCCTTGCAGTCCGTCATCTGGATTGGGGTTGAACTCCAGAGATCATTGAAAAAATTTCATCATTTAGTACTGAAAGTCCATAGATTAAAGTTGTTTGAGATAGCAGAGACTGTAAACATATCAAAAAGAATGTGCAGGTAATATTTTAAGTATTTTGGGCTTTGACAAGGTCTGTGCAAGATGGGTGTCGCATTTGTTGACACCTAATCAAAAGAAGCAATAGAAGCAGGACAATTACATCAAGAGGAATGGTTGCAACCCAATTTCACATCAACTGGCAGTCTTCAGAAGCTTGATCCAACGGTTATACAGTGTCCCATTGAGCAAAGAGGATTTTCAAAAAGAACGAGAATATATATTAGGAGTAGCAAAGAAAAATGGATTGAACCCTGATCTCATTAGGAACATGCTCAAAAAGAAAGAAAGGCAAAAAGAAATCTCGTCAAATACAACACTAACACCACTTTCAGACCAAAATTGGAAATATAAAATATTTACTTACCACCCTGGGCTTTTAAAAAAAATTTGAAAGAATCTTCAAAAAATTCAATATAAAACTGGCCCCACAGAATAAATTCAACCTGAAGAGCATTCTAAACAAACCTCTTAAGAATACAATTCAAAACACACTGAAATCCGGAATCTATCGGATCAATTGTGAGGATTGTGAGAAGTTCTACATAGGCAAAACGAAAAACTTGGAGATCAGGCTAAAGGAACACCAGAGAAATGTAAAACTAAAGCAAATAGGCAAATCCGCTGTTTCACATGATTTTTGGAAAAAAAACACAACATTGGGCAAAATATAAAACTGTTGAAACCATTAGAATCACCAATAGAATTAGACATCTGGGAAAAAATCCACATAATTAAAAACAATGAACATGTTATAAATTTTGAAATCCCACCACTTAATGAAGTGTTAAAACTTTGCACTCTTAACACCAGATGGCAACAGGATCAGATGCAGGAGAAGGAAGAGGAAAGGAAGGGGGAGAGTCAGTTACTAAACTGCTGAGGAAGAGGGTGAATGTCCTGGAAAACGTTCCAGCGTTTTTTAAAAATAATAAGTGAAGGTGAATGTAAACAAGTGTGACTCAACAAAACTTCAACATGAAGAAAACTTCACTGTTAATAATGCTTCTATTTGTAATATTTACTGCAAATGAAGCTGCAGGGTCCATTATGGACAAGATGACATTCATCCCATGCAGCGGTCATTTTTCATGGTCCAGTTCCTGATCTTCACTGCATACGACCTTCATCTATCCACTGCTTCCACACATGCATCACTGTCATAGCAGCCGAAATGTCACGTATGACAAACCCACTTCCCAGAGACCAATCATTCTGCCCTGTTCAAACTGGGTCACATGCTGATATGGCTCCCTTTGACGTCAACAAAGCATACTGGTACTCACTTTATTGTTTCCACCTTGTTTGGCAGCTCTACACTGGATGTAACAGTGATCTTGTCTTGACTGACATGCGAGGGCTCTGCTCGGCCTATGTGGACCCCGTCTCTCCAAAAACCTAATCACATATTGCTTGCACACTCTTCTACACTTCCACCAAGTTTCGAGTTATTTGGATAATTCCTTCTTGGTGTTGAAATTTTCACAAACAGAAGTGTACTAGCCTTTCTGGAGATTATGTTGAGAAATAAAGATTTTTTTAAGGCCTGGGACTTATCAACCAACCCTCATAATTAATCCTCAAGTGGTAATATAAATTTTGTCACGTTATAATTGACATCAGTCCCTCAGACCTTGTAATTTTTATTTGTTTTTACTTGCACATTTTCACTATAGTATTGAATTTACTTCTTATATATGATAAGTTTCATGTTTTTAATATAATAAAACAGTTTTTAAAGAATAAATTACAATTAAGTAGCAGAATACATGTACTAGAAATCCAAGAAGCTTGTGTGAAAAGTGATATATCCCACTTTTACATTAATATAATGTAACAGTGTGTTCAGAAGTATCTTTCTTGTTTATAAATATGTATTCTCATAAGCAAAAGGTTACAGTTTCATTAAACATTCTTTGCACAACTTCTTAGAGCTCTCCAAGCAATTTAGTGTCCCAATTTGGTTTTCTTCTTCTGTTAAACCAGTATCCGAACTCCCATTGTTATGGCATTCACTATTTTCACTTTTATTTTCATTAATTTCAGAGTCTGTATTTGACTGAAAAATGATTGACTGTCCTTCTCTGGACTAAAGGAGTCATGTGAGCCACAGTCATTATCACTAACATCTATCTGCTTGTAGTAAAGCTGACTACAGCTGATGCATCAGCTGACTTTAATGTGACAAATGTACATTCAGGTTATCTTGCAACACTTTCATTCAAACTGAAATAAAAACATACATATGCCACTTAACAGTGATTGTTTTCAAAGAGAGTGAACAATTATTTGTAATATACCATAAAACACTTTTTGTGTAAAATAAGAGACCAGAGATATACAAAATATACTTTTACTAACATCACCGGTCTACGAAACCTTCATGATAAATTTGTGACAATGGGTAGCAACAATTACAAAGTCACATTTTCACATCAAAGACAAACATTCATATGATGCATAGCTCGGCATACAAGATTACTACATAATCATTCTAGGCAATATCACAAAAAAATAGTGCCATGGTATGAGAGACCGAAGTTATCACTTAAGGATTAAGTAGATAGAAGAATGAGGTTTTGTAACAGAACTTTGTTGAAGAATTGGTAGATAAATTAAGCAACACATCAATTTTTATTTTTTTTTATTTTCAGGTTGATTTTGAAACCAGTGAAATGATTCGTCCAAATAAGCGACAAATGCGCCGTACGTTCCAAACGGGTGTGTGGTTCCAGATGAAAACTTCCCCACATCTGCTACAGCTACATGCCAAGCTAAATCGCCTTCAGATAGACAATCAAATGTATGATTGTGTTTTTCCTGTTGTCCTTGCACCAGTTCCTCCTCCCAAGAGTGTTGCTGCTGACTCAGGTAAGAAAAGATACAGGGGCTTTGTCTCTGTGACCAAGAGAGGCAGTTTTTGTCACTTCTGTGAACACTTGTAGATATACCACCATTCAGTTTTTTTCAGTTTTACCCTTGGTTGCATCACAAATTTTATCTTGCTTTCCTGTCAAATGAAAGGTTCCCAGTTGTTTTGCTCTTTCTCATAGAACACACACAGTTGAAATAAGGTTCCATGCAGTGAGATCACTTTCTAAGTTGCATCTTGAAAAAAATTTATTATACGTTTAAAATTATCATTGAATTAATTTTGAAATTTTAATTTTTTCTAATTTGCTTTCGTTTGTATATAGCAATGAGCAGTTTTCAAAGTCTTGCTGATGTAGAGTGTATAGCCAAATCTATCACCCATATCTGTAAGGAATGGCAGGATTAGCGAGAGTTTACTGCAATAACATCTCCAAACTGTTTACTGTGCCCCAAGGTAGAAGAAATGGACATGGAACATCTTAAAAATTGTGACTTTCTAACGGCTTTTGAAAATCTAACATCAAAATAATGGAATGTTAAGAAGTATTTCATTTAACTCCTGAGCATTAGATGCATGTAAACTTCTTTCTCCCAATCTTTCCTAGTAGTTTTAGGTAGGTGTATAAATTTAAGGATTTTATTTATTTTCAAGGGTTTTCTAAATGTCTTGTATCTCTGTATCTTCTGTCCTACTTCTCACTGCTTTCCCAAAACTTGATAATTTTTTCTCTAATTGCTAAGTATCCATTCCTCTCCACTGCCTTCGTATCAATGCCTACCACCAGTCATTCTGTTTGAAGTTACTTTCTGTTGATTCACACAAAATTTAGTATATCTTTATCTTCTCTACCAATAATTCAGTATTCTTTACATAATTGAAAAAAGAACTATTTGTAGTTGGTTTTTGACACTTCATCACTTACGTTTTTATATTATTGACATACTAGTTTTAGAATCCATTGCACACATTTTCAACCTCAAAGATTTGACTATCATCTGTTGTCGTGTGGTTCATAGTTCCACCACCAGAGAGAAGAGAGCAGACAACAGATAGTAGTCACACCTAGAAGGTTGAAAACTTCCAAAACTAGTCCCTCAATAATACAAAAATGTAAGTACGAAGTGTCAAAAACCAACTACAAATGGGTTTTTCAATTAATTTTGATACTACTTTTGCTAAATTCCTCCAATCTTGCATAATTTTTTTCATAGTTATTCCTTTCCTGCCTAATATTCCTAATTCCACAAATGTTACTTCCCTTGGACATGTAAATAACAAATATCCAGTAATTGTGTTGGTTTTTATACCTAAAAATATGTTTATCTTTCCACAGCTCCTAAACCTTTTGCAGAACTCAGCATTGTACAGCGCTTAATGGCACATAGTTCTGTACAGCAATATAAGTATTTCAAGCTACTAATTCAGGAATTTCATGTGAAAGTGGATATGGGATTCATCAATGCTCTAGTTTATATATTTCAACCAGAGGAAACGTCCGAAGATGAAGCGGTAAATATTATACATATAATCTAAACTTTTTTGTAATACTCAGTTTAAAATCAAAGATTAGGCAGGGTACAAAAAAAGCATATGTTTATCACAAATTGGAACCTCTGAAATATCTAGGGTTTTCATTACCATTGATCTCCAAGCTGCTGATTATGTTACATAATTTTTGTTCATGTGTTTATGCACTAAAACTATAAAATACACTGTTAAAATGTATGTTTTGTAGATATGTTCACATTCAGTGTTTCTCTCATTGACTGTAATTGGATATGTGGTAAACTATAGTGATCTTGAATAATTTCTTCCCGGGAGATCACCCAGGTAAATGCTAAATCGCTGTCCAAGCAAAATTGCAAGAATATTACTGAATCATAACATTAGAGCAGTTTTTAAGCCACCCCCAAAAAACAGACAACACCTCGGCTCCGTCAAAGACAACTTAGGTCTCCGGGCTGCCGGCATCTACAAAATACATTGTGAATGTGGTAAAATATACATGGACCAGACAGGGAGGACTGTGGAAGAGCGGATCAAGGAACACCAACAGTGCATCAGGCTGTGTTACCCGGAAAAGTCTGCGGTAGCACAGCATGCTTATGATACCGGCCACAAGATCAATTTCCACTCCACAGAAATCTTAGAAAAGTGCAGCAATTACTACGACAGAATCATAAAGGAAGCTTTGTATATTAAAACCAATAAAAATAATTACAACAAGGATGAAGGACTTGAGTTAAGCAAAACCTGGTTACCGCACATCAGCAACCACTTGACCCACCCCCCACCTCAACACTCATTGATCATTGGCAACCAATAGCAGCACGCGAGGCAGTCTCTGGGTCCTTCCGCATAGCTATAAATACCGGACTCTGCAAGCTTACAAACCAGTTCCCCAATGATGGCGAGAGAGTACATCGTCAAAAGCTTGGACAGCAATTTAGCATTTACCAGGCTGATCTCCCAAGAAGAAATTATTCATAATCAACACCGGGAAAGCTTCAAGTCTCTGATTATAGTGATCTTCTCTAAGTTATTCTGAGTAAATTTGACACCTCATGGTTAGTATCCTCCCAGGGGCCTACTGCGATAGGTACAGAATTGGCGAGCCAAATCTCTTGATTGGGTGCCTCTGAGTGGTGAGAGCTAATGCCAAATGCCCAAACAAGGTCAATTCAATTCAATTCAATTCAATTTTATTCATCCTTTAGAATCAAATCTGTACATAGTACCTTGATATAGGATACGTCAGTAATTTACACTTAATATTACAAAGTTAAACATCAAATATACCTAACCTACATTTAATTATATTGTGACACAAATTGGATATAATTATGAGTGAGAGAAATGAACAAGCTAAGTAAATTCATATTTTATGTTTATCTGGATTTGTTAAATTGCAGGTATTCCTTTACTGTGTAAAAGCAGTGCTCCTGTAAGAAAGCCCTTGTTCTAGTTTTAAACATGTTGTAGTTATCTATGCTTTTGATGTGATTAGGAAGGGAATTATAAACTATTGTACAGGAATGCAGTACTCCATTCTTAAACATTGTAGTTCTGATTGAGGTTACGTGTATATCCTTAATATGCCTCGTGTAATGCATATGAACACTTCCGTTGTTTTGAAAGTTAAATCTATTTCTTTTTACAAATAAAGCTGTCTCCAAAATATAAACACATGCCAAAGGAAGTATGCAAAGCTTTCTGAACAGTGGCTTACATGAACATAGCATTCTTTCATTGCCTATAATTCGAATGGCTTGTTTTTGTTTAATAAATATATCTTTGGCTTCTGGTGAATTTCCCCAAAATATTATTCCATATTTAATTATAGAATGTATATGTGCATAATAGGACATTAAAAGTACACGAAGGCTGACATTCTGACTTAATATTCTTAGGGCATATATATTCCTGCTTAATTTGGTTAGTAGATGATTTGTATGAGTTTTCCATTTTAAGTTATTTTGTATCCACAAGCCTAAAAAGTTTGTTTCACTTTTGTATGAAATTAATTTATTATTTAATTTTACTTCAGGAATACTTTCATTGTTTTCTCTGTCAGTAATACTAAATTTAAGACAAACTGTCTTTCTTATCTGTGTTTAAAACCAGGTTGTTGTTAGCTATCCATGATACCAAGTCTTTACTAGTGTGACTTAATGTATTATTTAATGTTTCGTTATTGTTTCCTGTTATTAGTAAGTTAGTGTCATCTGCAA
Organism: Mantis religiosa; assembly: GCA_030765055.1. NCBI lineage: Eukaryota > Metazoa > Arthropoda > Insecta > Mantodea > Mantidae > Mantis > Mantis religiosa. Next base: position 20,615,846 of record CM060952.1, read on the forward strand.
ACAGTACAGTGTTATGAGCCTTGATGCTATTTACAAAGTCATTTATATACAAGATGAATAGAAATGGGCCCAGAATTGAGCCTTGCGGCACTCCATATGTGATGTCAAGTAAGTCTGATCTAACTGCTGAATGAGTATTGGTATTAGGGTTTGTGTCGAAAATCTCTGTTAATTGCTTTCGATTTGTAAGGTAAGTTTCAAACCAGCTGTACGCTGGTCCTCGTATGCCAAAGTCAAATAATTTTGCTAACAGAATTTTGTGATCAACAGTATCAAAAGCTTTACTTAGATCTAAAAATATACCAATTGCTTTATCTTTGTTATCCAAAGCGGTTATAACGCTATTTAAGAAAGAGTATATTGCAGTCTCTGTTGATTTTTTGTGTCGAAAACCATGTTGTGAGTTGGTAATTAAATCATGTTTTTCCATAAATGAGAGAAGCCACATCTGTGTTTGACCCTTATCTAAATAAAGTAAATTAAAGTCAAAGCGAAGGTAAAGCAAAGCCAGATTGGAGCCAGAGCAAAGCCAGAGCAAAGCCAAAGCAGAGCCAGAGCAAAGCCAAAGCGTTGCCAGCGCAAAGCCAGAGCAAATCAAGAGCAAAGCCAAAGCAAAGCCAAAGCAAAGCCAGAGCAAAGCTAAAGCAAAGCCAAAGCATAGCGGGATCGGAACAGGGCTGGAGCTTAGCCAGAACCTAGCCAGAGTCAAGCCAGAGTTAAGTTACAGAATGAAGTTGGAGTGAGGCCAGAGGAAGCCAGAGGGGACCAAAGGTAGGCTGGAGCTTAGCCAGAGCAAGATGGGGTGGTGGTCAGAGTCTAGCCAGAGCCAAGCCAGAGTTAAGTTACAGAATGAAGTTAGTGTGAGGCCAGAGCTAAGCCACAGCAGGACCAGAGCGGGGCGGAACCTAGCCAGAGCAAAGCCAGAGTTAAGTTAAAGAATGAAGTTGGAGTGAGGCCAGAGGAAGCCAGAGGGGACCAAAGGTAGGCCGGAGCTTAGCCAGATCCAAGTTAGAGTGAATTCAGAGTGAAGTTAGAGTGAGGTTAGAGAGAAGCTGAAGCGAAGCCAGAGCAGAGCCAAGCCAGAGCAAGATGGGGTAGTGGCCAGAGTCTAGCCAGAGCCAAGCCAGAGTTAAGTTAAAGAATGAAGTTGGAGTGAGGCCAGAGGAAGCCAGAGGGGACCAAAGGTAGGCTGGAGCTTAGCCAGAGCAAGATGGGGTAGTGGCCAGAGTCTAGCCAGAGCAAAGCCAGAGTTAAGTTAAAGAATGAAGTTGGAGTGAGGCCAGAGGAAGCCAGAGGGGACCAAAGGTAGGCTGGAGCTTAGCCAGAGCCAAGCCAGAGCAAGATGGGGTGGTGGTCAGAGTCTAGCCAGAGCCAAGCCAGAGTTAAGTTACAGAATGAAGTTAGTGTGAGGCCAGAGCTAAGCCACAGCAGGACCAGAGCGGGGCGGAACCTAGCCAGAGCAAAGCCAGAGTTAAGTTAAAGAATGAAGTTGGAGTGAGGCCAGAGGAAGCCAGAGGGGACCAAAGGTAGGCCGGAGCTTAGCCAGAGCCAAGTTAGGGTGAATTCAGAGTGAAGTTAGAGTGAGGTTAGAGTGAAGCTGAAGCGAAGCCAGAGCAGAGCCAAGCCAGAGCAAGATGGGGTAGTGGCCAGAGTCTAGCCAGAGCCAAGCCAGAGTTAAGTTAAAGAATGAAGTTGGAGTGAGACCAGAGCAAAGCCAGAACGAAGACTAAGCAGGACCAGAACTGGGCCGGAGCCTAGCCAGAGCCATAGTTAGAGTAAATTTAGAGTGAAGCCGGAGAGAAGCCAGAGCAAAGTCAAAGTATAGCTAGAGCAAAGCCAAAGCAAAGTTAAAGTAAAATTAAGGTAAAGTCAAAGTACATTTATAGTAAAATAAAATGCAGTTTTTGAAAGGGTGCTGATGACCATGAAGTTTAATGCTCTTAAATATAAATCATCTTTGAGTTTGATTTATGAGTCACTATGTTTACACTCAAACTTCACTTACTTGTTGTATAATTGAAACATTTTCAAGATCATTCGATCTCATCCTCAGCTGTTTGGTGACTAAATGAACCTTCCTCTTCTTCCACTAAATCTGTAGTTTCACACCATTTTTGGACAGAAAACCACAACATTGGCCACAACATTAAATTGTTAAAATCTTTAAGTACACCCATAGAATTGGATATTTGGGAAAAAATATTCATAAACAAAAACCGTGATAAAGTTATAAATTTTGAAATCCCGGCATTAAATGAAGTATTAAAACTTAGTGCCCCTAACACCAGATGGCAGAGTGATCGGAGCTCCGTAGTAGTGGAAGAAGAGGAAGGTTCATTTAGTCACCAAACAGCTGAGGATGAGATCGAATGATCTTGAAAAGTTTCAATTATACAACAACAAGTAAGTGAAGTTTGAGTGTAAACATAGTGACTCATAAATCAAACTCAAATATGAAGAATACTTCACTGTTAATAATGCTTCTGCTTTTAATATTTATAAATGATCTTGGTTAGTATGAGTATATGCTGAGGATGATCTCTCTGTGTCCACAGATTTTATAGGACAATATTTGTAAGAACTTATAACATGAAATACATGTTTCAAGTTTCGTCCAAAAATTTTACAAATTACAATATTGTAAATGATTAGTTAGTTACATACATCAAGACTTACAAATTTTACAGAGCATATACAGAGATTAATAAATATGTTATATAATGAATTAACATAAATAATAATAATAATAATAATAATAGTAATAATAAGAATAATAATTCATAAATATGTACTTATTTACTGATTTCAGAAATATATTTTAAAGATTATACTCACTTGAAATTACTAGACAGATTGAGATAAATGTATTACACAGCATTTACAGTTTGATCTCTCATTTATACCCGCATTGAAATATTTACAAATTACATGTGTCAGGTAAAAAAAAGAAAAAGCTTTTCAAATCACAATTGTAGATATTCATCTATGTCATAAAAGGCCATCTCAATTAAGTAATTTTTTAAACATTTATTAAACTTGGAACCAGTTGATTGTTTAATTGTGGCTGGCAGCTTATTGTATAAAGTTTTTCCAATTACAAATGGATTTTTATCAAAAAATTTCTTACTCTTCGCTTCCCTAAACATATTCGCTTTAGTTCTTGTGTCATATTTATGTATATTGCTATTACTCCTTATATTTGTAGTTCTCCTAACTAGTAAAATAACTCTAAAAATATATAATGTGACGACTGTAAGAATTCTTTCTTTTTTAAAAGTTTCTCTACATGAATCCGTTGATTTTAATGAACAAGATATGTTGAAATTTCCTCTGGAGTATCAACACTATCACATTACAGGTACTTGTTCACACAACATAAGATGTTAAAACCAGAATTTCTTTGTAGAATTGCACAATTATTCACCCACTTTTTGGCTTGCTTAACTGGCACACAACTAAGTTCATTTTTCACTTTTTCAAGGATTAAAAGTGCATTATAGAGGGACAAACCACACGTTTCCAAGTTCTCAATATCTTTGGGTAGAATTTTGAAATGAGTTTTGATTATATCCAAATCCCTGTGTAATGTTTAATTTGTTGGTTGGTTGATATTTGTGAATATTTCTTGTGAACATCAAATTGAACTGATGTCATTTGGATCTAGGTCGCAAACAAATTATTTAACAGTTAATTTTATCTAAATACCATAGAGCGGCATTTATTCATGTACTCTTAACATGTAATAATTGGTTCTGGTGGTAAATGTCTTTCCGGAAGTGATTTATACAGGAGTTTTCAGAAATGGCTTCTTAATACTTGAAATCAAAGTGTTTAGTTAAAAAAACTGTTTCCATACTGTTTCTGCTGCTCTACTCATTCGCTTGTCATTAGCCCCTTCTGATCACAATACTCTTGGAGCATCATTCACAGAGTGCGCCACAGTAGCATTCTTTCAAAATATTTTGAATTTCAGTATTTGCTGAATGATAAGTCATCTAAATAATTTCTTCATAGTATTGATTCATTCAGATCGTCGGTTTACAATATTTCTCCAAGAAATTCTGGAAATGTTAATTGTTTAGTGAATTGCATGGTATATTTGCACATGACATAAATAGCTAAAATATGTATTTTGTTAGATGAAGTGCAATGTTGCTGTGTATGATATTTGATATGATATATTTATTTATTTATTTGTACAGTATCCCTTACAAATTCAGTACAATAAAATTTAACATAGGACATGCTGTATTATACACCCTGTACAAATACATGAAATTGCTGACCTTAAGAATTACTCGCTGACTCAGGTCCCCTGGCTATAAGCCTTTGGTTTTCCTGAGCAGCTTGGTGTCATTTCTTCTTGACCGTTTCTTCTTTTGCTCTAATCCACTTTTCTCTTATCCTATATAAGAAATCTCCTATACATCTATTTTTCTTTTCTCCCATCCCTGTTAGCATGCGTAACGCCAATATCTCTTTACTTACACTGTCCCATTTCTTATCCCCTAGTTTTCTCCTGTAATTTATTAACTCCTTACATTCTATTAGGTAATGAACATTGCTTTCTTCATCTCCACAAAATTCACATATCCCTACCTCATTACTTCTCAGCCCTTTTAAGTATAATATTCCTACTCTCATCCATGCTATGCCTTCTCTTCCAGTTTTGTCACATTGATCTATATATTTTTCCCTACCCCATTCTGTCTTTAATTGCTTATAAAATTTCAAAGTTTTCTTTTCTTCTATACTTTCCCATATCTCTTGCCTATCTATGTCTTGTAGTCTAGTTGTCACTTCCTTCCGAAAACCGCTATAATTTGTCTCCTCTGCTCTCCATAAATCTCCCATGCCTATCTTTAATATTCTTTCCAATTCCGCCCACCAACTATTTGTATTTTTGATGCTTTTCTTTTGCGTCATGTACAGATTGAATAATTCCCCTTTCTGCCCTTTAATACACTTATACCAGAATTTCAAAATTCTCTCTATTATTATTCCCCTCCTTTTTGTATTACCTAACTCTAGTAATGCCACTTCTCTTGGTGCCGATGTTGGCAGCCCTAGTAGTTATTTACAAAACAATCCATACATCTGGTCTAATTGAGTACCTATCTCTGATGTACCCCATACCTCCACTGCATACATTGTTCTGGCTTCAATGACTGCTTCATACATTTTTTCTAACCATCTAACTGACATCTCCAGTTTATATTTACATATTCTTACCCCTGACATTGCTGCCCTGCCATTAGCTATCACTTTTCTGGCTTGTGCAGCCCATCCTCCACTGCTGCACATCCTTACACTTAAATAGTCGTACTCGTTTACCACTTCTACCTTTAGGTCTCCTATGAACCATTCCTCTCCTTTCCTAAGTATCCATCCTCTTTTAAATACCATTATTTTTTATTTTTTGCTGTTTATTCTTAGTCCCCAGTAAGCGCAAAACCTATGGATTGCCTCAATTGATTTTTGTAGACCTATTACAGAAATTGCTCCTACCGTTAAATCATCCACGTACAATAATCCAGGGATCTCTTTGTTCATTATTATTGGGCAATGGGCATTGCTTTCCTTAACCCTCTCTATTATGTCATCTATAAATAAATTGAATAGTATAGGACTCAATTTGCACCCCTGTCTTAAGCCTAACTTCTGTTCGGCTTCTTCTTATAATACATTCAACCCACATCTTATTCTGAATTTCACCCCACTATAAATTTTGTCAATTTCATTTATAAACTTCTCGCTCACCCCTTTTCTTCTTAATTTCCATTTTAAAGCCTCCCTGTTTATCGTATCGAACACTTTCTCAAAATCCACAAGAAACATATACAATCTTCCCCTTTTCCTGTTCAAGTATTTATCAATTAACGTCTTGATTATAAATACATTATCTATATTAAATTTATACAACAACACTGTTTTCAACACTTCCATGAAAGAATTTACATTATCTATAGTTTGTCTTTTTCTCCTAAATCCAGCTTGAAATTCTGATATTTTATTTTCTCTTTCCACCCAATCCATTAGTCTGTCTGCTAGTATACCTGTATACATTTTCCCAATTACAGGTAGTAAGCTTATCCCCCTGTAATTCTCTGACCTATTCACCCTCCCCTTTCCTTTAAATATTGGTACAATCACACTTGTTTTCCAACAGCCAGGTGATTTCCTACTATCTTTCATCTTATTAAATAAATTAGTTATATTCTTTAATCCACTTGATGTTTCCCCATATCTCTTCCAAAACTCCTATGGAGCTCCATCCATGCCCACTGCTTTACCACCCTTTAAGCTTCTTATTTGTTGAAAAACTTCAATTTGAGTAATTTCTCTGTCTAATATCTCATCGTCTATTCTCAGGTTGCCCAACTGTATATTATCTCTATTTATCCACTCCCTTTCTGCAACTTGGTCTCTAAAGTACTTCAGCCATTCCATTATCTCATTTTTCATCCCCTTCTGTTTATTCATTTCACTCACCATACCCCATATTTTATTATTATCTTTTTGTTGTATGGCATCCTTCATTTTCTTTTGAATACTAACCTGCCTTGTCGTTCTTTTTTTGTTCTAACAATTTCTTGTACGCTTCTCTACTTATTACCATAATCATCCTATCTCTACCCTCCCTCGTTCTTCTCCAACAAGCCAGGTTTTTAAACACTTCCCTTCTTGCTCTACCGCAGACCTCACCAAACCAGCCATTACTTATTCGTTTCATTTTCCCTTTTACTTTCATTTTTATCCCTGCCATTGTAACTATTACTTTCATTAGCTCTAAGCCACTTTCTGTATTGTTCTCTTTCAATGCAGCCTCTATGCCTATTCTTATTATTTTTGATATTTCTGAGTTTATTTCAGTTAGGAATTCCTCATTCATTTCTTCCCTCCCTCTAAAAGTACTCACTACTTTAAGCTCACCTTCCTCCTTTCTCTCGCTTTCTTCTTCTATCAGTCCTATTTCTATCCCTAACGGGAAGTAGCCACTACTCAATATTTCGTTTTGTTATTTTGAAATTATTAATTCTTTCAATGAGCTCCTCACTACACAAGATACAGTCAACCACACTTTGACCGCTGTTATTTGCAAATGTATATTCGCCATCCTCATCCCCTTTTACTACCCCATTACATATAAACAAATTATTAAATTCACAGAAATGGAGCAATTTTACCCCCTCTTTGTTGAGTACCTTCTCCTTGCTACTCCTTACCCATTCATGTACTTTCGCTCTATTTCACCATCATGCCTTATTGATTTAATTTTCTCTTCAAAAAAGCTTGATGTTGTGGGAGGGTTATAAACTATTCCTATTCCTAGACTATGTTCTATTTCTGGGCCTTTCTTGATTATTAACCAGGTTACATTCCTATCATTCTTTACCATTGACTCTATTCTCTTACTATTGAGTAACTCGGACCTAACGAATGCTCCAACTCCTCCTGATGCTCTCCCTCTCTCTTTTCTTTTAGTGGCCCCAGTGCCTATATAACTAAAACCTCTTAAGTTTATTAACTCATTATTTCCTAGCCACGTTTCTGCAATTCCAACTGTCTTGCCCAGCTGTTATATTCTGCATGTTGCTGTGTAAATAAACTTTGTTTGGAGGTTATCTATCTCTGTTTTGCTGTAATATGTTGCATAGCAGTTGAATTTTATATTCATTGAAATTTTTTCTCACATGTAATTTGTTTACATACTTGACAAAAATCATTAGCATCTGTTGTGTAATCCAGTGATACAGTCCTCAATCCGCTGTGTTAAAAGTACACTTCTGTGGCCTTCATCTTTCAGCATTCAGATTCATATAATTTATTAGCCATAGCAGTCAGCCAGACTCATGACATTGTCAAAAATACAGTTTATATACAATATTTTCAAAAATATAAATATGCATTACAATATATAAAATAAAATATTTAGTCAGTATTCTCCACTTAACTTAAGAAGCCGATGACAATACTTCTTTTATGTTTTTGCGATTAATTTCATGGACATTTGCCCACATCTTCAGTAAACACAAAAATATAAAAAAAAAAAAAAAAATCACAAAAACATAATAGAAGTATTGTCATCGGCTTCTTAAGTTAAGTGGAGAATATTTACTAAATATTTTTATTTGTGTAGTGTTTGTTACTCCACTGTAAATAGCTTCATTTTCTGTGTAATATAAAGTGTGTTCAAAAAGAAATGAGCCAGACATAATTACAGAAACCATTACCTTGATGTTAGAAGTATTGGCCCTGACTGTTGAGACACTTGTCCCACTGCGACACAAGGCTGGAATGGCTGTCTGATAAAAGTCCCGAGGCTGCGATGTGAGCCAGTTCCTCACGTACAGCTGGATGTCATCATCCAAGGTGAATTGTTTGACCCTCAGAGCCCTTTTAAGGGAACCAAAAATGCATAATAACAGGGAGAGAGGTCTGGACTGTATGGAGGGTGCTTGAGAACCTCCCATTTGAATTTCTGCTGGAGTGCCGCAACTGTGTTGGCCGTATGAGGCTTTGCATTGTCGTGGAGCAGAATGACCCCATGGGTGAAATTGCTTGGTCATTTTGATTTGATCGCTAGGCGAAGATTGGTCAAGAATTGTGACTAACATTGGGCATTCACTGTTGTCCCATACAGCAGGAAGTGTATCAGAAGGGGGCCTCTGGTCAAAGAAGAATGTCAGCATTACCTTTCCTGAACTTGTGTAGATGGCTTTGGCTTTTTTGGTGGTGGCGACCCTGGATGCTTCCACTGCAGACTTTGTTGTTTTGATTCTGATTCAAAGTGATGACACCATGACTCATCTCCAGCCACCCTCGTGCCAGGAATTCATTTCCTTCTCTAGCATAGCGCTGCAGATGACCAAGACAGTGGGCCATTCAACATGCTTCCTCGTGTAGTTGAGGACTGTAGGGCACCCATTGGACACACACTTTGCAGTCGTTCCTTCATGATGGTGTGAACACTTCTGATGCTCAATCCGCCCTCGGCAGTTATGGCTTTCACTGTCACTTGGTAGTCCTGGGTAATGTAACGATACGTTTTATTTAGATGTTTTTATATGAATATCCAGTTGAAAATTCTTGTTTTCTGATATGACTATTAGTGCACCATGTAATGACAATATAAAAAAAAAATATATATGTGTAATTTTGTGATTGGCCATAGTAATAATTGTATTACATATTGTGATGACGTAAAAGTAAATCGGCCAATCACAAAATTAATAGAGGAGTAACGATAATTACGGAAAATCAATAATCTTGATAGATATATGTTCTGTAATCTTGTTTCATGACGATGGAAAAATGTCGCGGTGAATATAAAAGTTTTGTAACGGAAAATGAATTATCTTTCAAAAAGAGTTATTCGGTATTTGTAATAGTGATGAGTGGACGTGAAAAAGTGAGGGATTTTAAGTAATTAACAGAAGTTATATTATAATTGAAAATAAGGTTTTATCGATGTGTTGGAGGTAACCTACAGTGATTGATTAAGAAAGAAAGTTCGAGTAAAATGTAATCCAGATTATACAATTAAATAATATATTACGAAATTGGAGTCATAAAATTTTATTTCTGTCACTAAAAATCCACACCTGAAAACAGATCTCATGACTTTTATTTAATCAAATTCAATTCAATTGATACAATTAGTGACCTGAAGAAATTGAGCCACACAAACTGACGACATGGGAAAGAATTGTGCTTACAGCGAAGAAATACCGCTACATATTTCGCCTGAACGTGTCGCTGATTAAGCTGGAGAAACAAAACGACCAAATACCGCCACAGTAATGAGTGAATCAACCAGCTGGACGATGTCATTGGTAATGCAGTGTGGTGCTCCAGACCATGCATCACCGGCTAATGACACCCATTCTCCCCTCCTCCCCTGAAGCGCTTGTGCCACGCCTTGACCCTTGCAAGGGACATGCAGTGTTTGCTGTACACTTATGACATTCATCAATGAATTTCTGTTCCCCCTACTCCTTCCGCTGTCAGAAAACGAACACCTCTTTGCTCTAAATACGTAAAATAGGAAGCTATTAAAAGTGAAGGAAGCAAATATATACAAATATAACAATTTGTAACTTAAAACTTCACTTATCCTATATGAAATGATAAATTGTTCGGGATCACGATTTCATGGAAGAAATCATGGGGATGTGGAAGAATTACCATGAAATCATGATACCAAAGAATTTATAAGAAAAGTGTCATTTCTTGTAAGATAAGTGAAGTTTTAAGTTACAAATTGTTATATTTGTATAGACCTCTTTGCTCTTCTTTTGACGCCTCCATTTCACTGTTTGCAATGCTACTGGCAGCTTTGGATGATTGATGCATGCTGATGCTAGCTTTATATAGTCACATGACTGCACATGTGCCCTCTAGCAATGGGCTGTGAACTTCCGTGCTCTGGTTGGAACAACACTTCGTTACACACACCACGATATTACCATCCTGTCACCAGTTTGCACATACCAGACTCCGGCTCGTTTCTTTTTGAATGCCCCTTATAGTTGAATATGTTATAAGTTAATATAAAGTGTAATGCAATAGTACATTTTAAAATTACATACAGTAAAATAAAATTGCAGGAGATCCTGGAGATCCGTGGTTCAAATCCCAGCCATGGCATTGAATTTTTCATGTTGACTCTGTTACTTACCTTTTAACTTTTGAGTTTTTTAAGCTGTTGCTTGTGAAAAATGCCACATAGGGCAAACTAAAAGAAACCTAAAAACCAGAGTCATAGACCAGAGTCAAACATCAAATTGTCAGCAGTAGCATTTCACTTTTAGAACAGAAAGCATTACCTTGATTCAAATCCAAAATTATTAAAAGGAATGATCAAACTGACAACGTGGAAGAATGTCTTAATACAGAAAAATAAGGACAGAGTAATTATCTTTGAAATCCCACCAGTCAATAATTTGATAAAGAGTTCATAGTTCCATCATCATAGAGAAGACAGCAGACAACAGATGATAGTAGGACCTTCAAGATTGAAAATGGAAGCAACAATTTCCAAAACTAGTACCTCAAAAAATAAAAATACAAGTGATGAAGTGTTAAAAACTGACTACAAATAGGAGCTACAGCTATGACCACAAATAGTTTTTTTAAATTAATTTTGACATTGCTGAAATTAAACTTCTCCAAACATGCATAAAGTTAGCCTAATTTTGTAATAGTAAGTTCTGTAGGACATTTTGTAGCAGTAAGTTGTAAACGTTTTTCTTGTTCATATTCAAGATGCGGCTATTTGAGGAGGACAGACAGCTGGTGGACAAACCTCTCTTAGCTCATGTTTCACTAGTATCTTCTCAAGAACAGAAGAACTTCTATGATCTCCTTCACTTCTCCCCATTGAAGGTAAGTTTGTGTTTATTACTTGTAGTGAAGCCATACCTGAAAGTGGATATATGGATCTGTGGACAGCTTATTATATTTAATTTTCTCATAAATAGGTATAGTGATTTTTAATGACATATAAAATGAAATCTTGAATTTTGGGCAAGTGGTCTGTGAAATCCTTTTCATTTTGATTGAATGTTAATGACTTGTAAATTATTCAAGATAAGCAGGAAGTTAGTACATAAAAATATATATCTTATTAAAACACCCAGTTTATGTCAGAAACATCTTTGTAGCATTAACCATTTTCAACACATTCTTTATTATTAGTTTGAACTGCCAAGTGTTTTACTTTTTTCATGAAGTTGAGACAGGAACTTAAACACGACCAGCCCAAATATGTAAATGTTTATAAATGTATAGACGTGTATGTGCCTATGTACAAAAAAATTATATCTGATGAAGTACAAAATTTGTTTTGTGCATTGTTAGCCCTTGAGTTATTTTCTGTTTTGGTTCAGTATTTTAGGCTACTGTGAGTAACTTATTGAGTCATCATATCAGCAAGCTTGTTTTTTAATATTTTACTGTTGTATTCATGTCCCACATCTTCCTTGTACTAAGGAAAAGGCGTTCTGATAAGAAGCAGAGAAAGAACTTTTTAATAGAAATAATTTACAAATTAGATTATGAAGCTAAATTACAGTGATCTAAGTCAAACCATTATTGTATTTATCAAAATACGAGGGCTGTTCAATAAAGAACAATCACAATTTTTGACAATGTACCTTTACTTATTCTCATAATTTTGATGGTCCTTCTCAAAATAGTCTCCCCTGAATACGATGCACTTGTCCCAGCGTTTCTGCCAGTCTTCAAAGACATTCTGGAAACCATTTTTGAGAGATCCTTCAAAATCCCCTGCGCAGCATTCACCACTGCTTCTGATGATGGATAATGCCTCCCACGAAGGCGTTTCGTAAGTTAGGGAATAGAAAAAAAGTCACATAGGGTTAAATCCGGACTATAGGGAGGGTGAGGGATGCACTTCATGTTGATTTTTGCAAGATATTAAGCAACAATATTGGCAATATGCGGCCGTGCATTATTGTGGTGCAGCATCTAGCCCATTTCATGGAAATGTGGTCTTTTGCGCCTGATATGGACTTACAATGTTTTCAGGACATCCCTGTAGTATTGCCCAGTTACTGATGTGTGTGCAGGTACAACATACTGATAAACCATTCCATGAATATCAAAGAATAAGATGACCATAACTTTCCCAGCAGAAGATTTCCACACTGAGCTTTGCTGTTTGCTCTCAGGATCAAAATGATGTAGCCAAGTTTCATCAGCAGTGATTACGTTTGAAAGAAACTCCAGATCTTCCTCTAACATCAACTTTAACTGCATGCAGACATGCATGCGAATGTCCTTTTGTTCGGGAATTAACAGTCTTGGAACCCATTGCGCACAAACACGTCTCATGTGTAATGTTTCTGTCACCAACGTGTGGGTGCAACCCAATGGAATGTTCAGTATTTCAGAAAGTGATCTTAAGGTAATTCATCGATCCTTTCTCACAATGGCAGCAGCAATGTTGATGTTTTCTTCCATAAGAGCAGTAACTGGAGCACCGTGTCCGCCTTCCTTTGAAATTGATTGTCTCCCCTCTTTAAACATTTTAAACCACCTTCGAGCTGTGCTGTAGGGAAGAACAGACTCTCCATAGGCCTCCTGTAACATTGTATAGGCCTCAACTGAAGATTTGTTAAGACGAAAGCATAATTTCAAAGCTGCATATTGTTCCTCACGTGTTACATCCATTGCAGCGGTAGGCAATACTGAACATGTCTGAACTTGCCTGGTTCTCACAGGCAGGAACCAGGAGTACCAACAATGAAACTACTATGGCGTGTTTGTTTCACATTAAGCTAACAGAAAATAATAAGACTGAATTTTAGTCCAAAAAATTATGACCGTAAAAAAATTATTCGTTCTTTATTGAACAGCCCTTGTACTACCAGGGGAGAGTGAGGCAAGTGAGATTTTCTTGCAAAATATGTATTTTTTGAAACCTGGGAAGAGGCTATAATTGAGAGCATGGATGACCAGAGTTGTGAGAACAAAGAAAGTGACACTCTGGAAAAAACTTTAGTTTTAATAGGGAATTACTAGTTTTGCGTGATTTTGATATAAGAACTGCTACTACTAGAAGCATGTGTATTGTACTGAGGTAATGTAAATCCAAAGCAGATTATAACACTTCCACAGTGGTAATGTTGTTGTTGTTGTTGTTGTTGTTTTCAAATGCTAGTATTGTATTGAAGTAATGTAAATCCAAAGCAGATTATAACACTTCCACAGTGGTAATGTTGTTGTTGTTGTTGTTGTTGTTGTTTTCAAATGCTACTATTGTATTGAAGTAATGTAAAGCCAAAGCAGATTATAACACTTCCACAGTGGTAATGTTGTTGTTGTTTTCAAATGCTATAAAAAAATGCATTAGGCTTTGGCAATGAAGCCATTAGCTCTCTTGCTCTCCAATATTTCTGTGTAGTGGGTCCGGCAGGTAGAGCTTCACAGGTTAGATGTTCTTCAGTCATTTCCTCTTTGTTGTCAAATGCTAGGCTTTGGCAATGAAGGCATTAGCTCTCTTGCTCTCCAATATTTCTGTGTAGTGGGTCTGGCAGGTAGAGCTTCACAGGTTAGATGTTCTTCAGTCATTTTCTCTTTGTTGTCAAATGCTAGGCTTTGGCAATGAAGCCATCAGCTCTCTTGCTCTCCAATATTTCTGTGTAGTGGGTCCGGCAGGTAGGACTTCACAGGTTATAAGATGTTCTTCAGTCATTTTCTCTTTGTTGTCAAATGCTAGGCTTTGGCAATGAAGCCATCAGCTCTCTTGCTCTTCAATATTTCTATGTAGTGGGTCCAGCAGGTAGGACTTCACAGGTTAGAAGATGTTCTTCAGTCATTTTCTCTTTGTTGTCAAATGCTAGGCTTTGGCAATGAAGCCATCAGCTCTCTTGCTCTCCAATATTTCTATGTAGTGGGTCCAGCAGGTAGGACTTCACGGGTTAGAAGATGTTCTTCAGTCATTTCCTCTTCTTTGTTGTCAAATGCTAGGCTTTGGCAATGAAGCCATCAGCTCTCTTGCTCTTCAATATTTCTATGTAGTGGGTCCAGCAGGTAGGACTTCACAGGTTAGAAGATGTTCTTCAGTCATTTCCTCTTCTTTGTTGTCAAATGCTAGGCTTTGGCAATGAAGCCATCAGCTCTCTTGCTCTCCAATATTTCTATGTAGTGGGTCCAGCAGGTAGAGCTTCACAGGTTAGAAGATGTTCTTCAGTCATTTTCTCTTTGTTGTCAAATGCTAGGCTTTGGCAATGAAGCCATCAGCTCTCTTGCTCTCCAATATTTCTATGTAGTGGGTCCAGCAGGTAGAGCTTCACAGGTTATAAGATGTTCTTCAGTCATTTTCTCTTTGTTGTCAAATGTTAGGTTTTGGCAATGAAGCCATCAGCTCTCTTGCTCTAGTGGATAGGGCAGGTAGGGCTTCATATTTGTATTTGTATTTATTTCATCCTTTGGAACATAATACATATGTTACATAAGACTAAAAACTGTAACAGATACAGGATCCAACAAAAGTCTAAAGTAGAAAAAGCAAATAAATATAAACTATATAAAGACCATAGAGAAATGTTATATAAAAGTAATTGTTCACAAATGTGGAGTTTACTCTAATTCATGATTTAATTCAATTTAATTCAATTTATTTTGTCCTTTTGATTGATATCAAACATCTCATAGTATAAAAATTACATTAATGTCCACTGTCATTATTTACAATCACTTAAAACTAATTAACATTTAAAAACTCATTTACAGAATAAAATAAATGTTGCAGTAAAAAGAGCTTTACTCCCTTTTTAAAATGTATAAGGCTCTTCATTTGTTTAATATTTTCTGGTAGCCTGTTGTATAATCTTATACCTTTATTGATAGCACTAGACCTGAAGGTTTCCGCTCTACAACTTTGAATGTGAAAATCATCTTTCTGACGTGTATTGTATTTGTGAATATCGGCATTTTTGTAATTTTGTATTTGTAGTTTATTTTGTTTTACATGGATCACTAATTCCAAAATATACATACATGCTAGAGGTAATATTTGATGTTTTTTTAATAATGGCCTGCAAGATGTTCTGTTATACACCTCACTTAGTATCCTTATCGCTCTTTTTGGAGTTGAAAGACTATCTGCCTTTTCCCCCCGGAACACTATCCCATATTGTAACTGACTGTGAAAGTAACCATAATATATTGTAACGGGAGCGCTAGAACACCCTGTGAAAGCAGCTGGCAGCGGAAGGTAGGGGAGGTGCGGTTAGCCACACCTCCTCCTTGTTTGTCTTGTGGTGGTGACAGACTGTGGTCAGGGAAAAAAACATGACTGTGTCGCCTGTTTTTCTCTACACCTGTTTCTCGATCTTTCTGTTACTAGAACAATCCTGTAAACACGAGAAACCGGCGATATTCCTATATAAAGAGAGTTACAGACAGACAGAGTTAGTTAGTTAGTGAGTTGAGTTGGTTTGGTCAGTCAGTCAGTTGGTTAGTGTGTGAATGAGGACAGTTCTTGGTGTAAGAAGGCAGTGTTAGTCAGTGACGTGTTAATGTACGAGAGGATTGTGCAACGGAAGACTGTACGTAACTGGTATGTGCAACGGAGTTTATGTAATCGCGAGTACAAGGAAATTGTAACGGACGAACTGGTGAATTGTAATTGTGTGCAGCAAGTAATTCTGTGTAATTGGCAAGAGTTTAACTGTAAGTCGGTGGAAATAAAGAACATTTTTGAGTGGTGTAATTGAACTTTTCATTCCACGAACCCACAAAGTCACACTGGTGTCAGGAAGCGGGAAAACAACATCACCGAACATTACAACGATGGAGGCAGCATTAGAAAAGATTTTAGCGGTACTGGAAGAAATGAAGACGGCTAAAGACAACATCACCAGGAAGATGGAAGAAATGCGGGCCGAATTAACAGAGATGCTGGAGACTAGAAATAACCTGGCCGCGGAACTGAAACTAATCAGGACGGCTAAGGACAACATCACCGGGAAGATGGAAGAAATGAAGGCCGAATTAACAGCGAAGACGGAAACGGCTAACAACAACTTGGCCACGACAATGACCTCAAAGATGGCCGAACTGACAACGGAGATGAGGGCGGCGAACGAGGCTCTCGCCGCAAAGGTTGAGGAACGTTTGGCCGGCGTGAGGGATGACGTCGCGAACCTGGGCAAACGGAAGGGTCAAGTAGACGACCGCCTTAATGATTTAGAGGAAAAGGCCGACAACATCGCAAAACCCCTCACCCGCCTGACGGAGGAAAACCGGCCTTATGTGTGGACGGAGGACGCCGAAGACGCTTTCCAGCACCCGAAGGGGACCCTGTGCAGTGCTTCAATTTTGGGTTTCCCACAACCGGGTGGCGCCTTCATTGTGGACACCGACGCCAGCGACCATTGCATTGGAGGTGTCCTATCGCAGATCCAGGACGGCCACGAGCGCACAAGAGTGGAAGAGGAGGAGCGTGCCGCAGCAGTCCGAGTAGTTGTGGCAGTGCCTGCTGAAGGCTGGGATAGCGCAGGCCTGAGGAGGGGGCAGCTGGCGGACGCAGACTTGGGGCCACTCTTGAGGGAAGTGGACGCAGGGACGAGACCGACCTGGGAGGAAATCGCACCGAGGAGCGCCACCTACAAGTCGCACTGGGCCCAATGGGACTCGTTGAAGACCAGAGAGGGCATGCTGTTCCGGGTATGGGAGTCACCCGATGGGAAGGCGCAGAGAGAACAGTTGGTACTTCCCCGGAGCAAGGTCCCGGAAGTCTTGGAGGAAGTGCACGCCGGTACTTCAGGAGGACACCTGGGAGCGAACCGAATGATTCACAAACTACGGCAGCGCTACTTCTGGCTGAGACTCCGAGCAGATGCTGGTGGTACACCTGGACCGCCTCGCACGCTACGATGGGGCTGTTCGAGGCGAACAGCTTTGAGGAGGGAGCAGTGTAACGGGAGCGCTAGAACACCCTGTGAAAGCAGCTGGCAGCGGAAGGTAGGGGAGGTTCGGTTAGCCACACCTCCTCCTCGTTTGTCTTGTGGTGGTGACAGACTGTGGTCAGGGAAAAAAACATGACTGTGTCGCCTGTTTTTCTCTACACCTGTTTCTCGATCTTTCTGTTACTAGAACAATCCTGTAAACACGAGAAACCGGCGATATTCCTATATAAAGAGAGTTACAGACAGACAGAGTTAGTTAGTTAGTGAGTTGAGTTGGTTTGGTCAGTCAGTCAGTTGGTTAGTGTGTGAATGAGGACAGTTCTTGGTGTAAGAAGGCAGTGTTAGTCAGTGACGTGTTAATGTACGAGAGGATTGTGCAACGGAAGACTGTACGTAACTGGTATGTGCAACGGAGTTTATGTAATCGCGAGTACAAGGAAATTGTAACGGACGAACTGGTGAATTGTAATTGTGTGCAGCAAGTAATTCTGTGTAATTGGCAAGAGTTTAACTGTAAGTCGGTGGAAATAAAGAACATTTTTGAGTGGTGTAATTGGACTTTTCATTCCACGAACCCACAAAGTCACAATATATTTCTCAATGCTGCTAAATTTATTAAGCTTTTCAAATGTTTAAGCAAATAACAAATGGAAGTCAGTTTATTTATTAAATGTTGAATATGTGTGGTCCATTTCATGTTCTCATTCATATGTAATCCCAAAAATTTTGTTTCATTATTGTAGCTAATGGCTGTTTTATCAAATACTATTGGAGGTTTGACCATATTTCTATTTTGGCAAGTATGGAATGAAATGGCAACAGTCTTATCCTTATTTATAATTAGTTCATTCGTCTGAAACCATGTGTGCAGTTTACATAGAGTATCATTGAGTTTGGTCTGTATGCTTTCTTGATTGTTTCCTTTTATTAGGTTAAAAGATGTTCTTCATTCATTTCCTCTTCTTTGTTGCACAGAGGACAATTTGGACTTATATAAATTCCCATTCTGTTAAGTGTTTGGCCAAATAATCATGTTCCATAAGTAATCTAAAATTTGCTACTGTAGCTTTATGTGGGATTTCTGGAATAATTTCTGGATTTTTAATTAAAATGTTCCATTTTTTATCTTTGGCTTTGTTAGATATTGATTGGTTTTGTTTGTTTTTATATTTGCTTTGATTAATCTTTTTATGGATGTAAAGGGTAAGTTTTTACTTTTGTTCTGAATTAAATTTGCACCTTTTTTGGCAAGAAAATCAGCTGATTCATTTCCAGCAATTCCACAATGTGCAGGTATCCACTGTAATATAATTCTTTTCTGTAGTTTTTGAAGTTGTTGGATAATTTTGTGACATTCTTTAATTTGGATTGACCTCATTTTATATGAACTTATTGCACATAATGCTGCTTTAGAATTAGAAAGTATGACAACTTTCACAGTGGCAATGTGTGTAGCTTCTTCTTATGCGGTGGCATCAGAATAGCTATTGAGGCTGAGCAGTAGAAGCGGGGCAAGTGAGTACAAGAAAACTGGCAATGACAATGTATGTGATACATGCCTTGAATTGAAAAACAGATAGTTATTTTCTTTCTTTTTCGTTTTTGCTTTTATCTTGTTACGCAGTGTCTGGAACTAAGAATTAGCCGCCTTACAAAGTGAATACAGATACAAAACTTTTCAAATAAAGGTTTGAAGTGCTGATGGGTATTGAACTAAGAACCTCAAGAAAATTTTTGTTTAGAAATGTAGACATTTATATATGTTTTATTACCTTGTGTACACAATGTGTTACATCGTTAGAAAGCTAATACTTTTAAATATAAGTTGTTGCAATTTTTGTGGATAAATTGTCAAGTCTCACTTGCCCCAAAGGATGACTCAGTTGCCCCTTTCATTTTGTGATCTATTTTAATATTTCACAAAAATGCAAATAAAAATAAAGCATTTTAATATATGAAATTTAAAAGCTGAATGTACAGGGTGCAGCAGAAGCGACTAAGGAGTTTCTATCGATTACTGCGGGAGCTGTGGATGGGGGGGGGGGGGGGTTAGGCAGTTGCATGTATTCTGCCTTCGTTCAGTAGTTACCCCATTTCAGTAGCCATCATGGTCTGGACCGGTGCACAATGTGGTTTTGCCATTCGTGCTTATTATGAAAACAACAGATCGAGCTTTTCAGTGACAGTTCAACATTCCACGCAACAATGCCGTTCCTAATGCAAACACAATTTGGTCCTGGGTTTGGCAGTTGGAGGAAACTGGTAGCACACTAAGAACAGATACACATGGTCAACGCGTATCCATCAGAATGCCACAAAATGTGCAGCAGGTGAGAACAGCAGTTCAACAATCTCTGCAACGTTCTGCTCGACGACGCGCTGCTGCATTGGGGATTTCAGACCGCAGTTTTAGAAGGATTCTAAAATTTGATTTGAAGTCCCATCCTTTCAAAATAATGCTTGCTCAGATCCCTCCGAATGCAGCTTTCTTCACTAGTGACAAGGCACATTTTCATCTACGTGAACAAACAAAACTTTTGCTACTGGGCTGAAAATAACCCCCAAATTATTCATGAAATAGCGCAACATTCTCCTTAAGTGACAGGTGGTGTGCCATATCACAATTTGGCGTGGTTGGCACTTTTTTGAGGAGGAAGAAGTGACTGTGACAGTGAATTCCACATGTTATGCTTCAATGTTGAGAAATTTTCTGCAACCCAAATTAGACGAGATTGTTGAGGAACATGGACTGGAGGTTTTAGTTAATTGATGGAAATTGATCATTTCTTCATACTAGCCGTATATAGGCTAAGGTCTTTGATAGAGTCAACATGAAAAATTCAATGCCATGGCCGGGATTTGAACCATAGAACTCCTGGTTTCCGTCCAGTCGCTCTAACCATTCAGCTACAATGGCCAACTTAGAATGGGTTAGAGTGACTGGACGGAAACCAGAAGATCCGTGGTTCAAATCCTGGCCATGGCATTGAATTTTTCATGTTGACTCTATCTATCAAAAACCTTAGCCTATATATGGCTAGTGTAAAGAAATGATTAATTTCCATCAATTAACTAAAGTAGTAAGAGTTAAATGATGAAGCCTGGGACTCAAGTACTTACAATAGTAAGTCGCCACAAACGGTGTATCTCGAATGCGAGAGCCCCTAGTGATATACTGGGGAAATATAAGAGTCAAATAAATTGGCCATGGTAGCTGAATGGGTTATAGCGACTGGACAGAAACCAGGAGATCCGTGGTTCAAATCCTGGCCATGGCATTGAATTTTTCATGTTGACTCTATCATGGACTGGGGGACTTGTGGTTCCAACAGGATGGAGCTAATGCTCAGACAGCTCGAATTTCACTTGATGTTTTGAGAGAAATGTTTGCAGGATGCCTCGTCTCTTTGAGGGGTGATGTCAGGTGGCCTGTGCGGTCACCAGATCGGAGCATTTGTGACTACTTTCTTTGGGGATATCTGAAGAAAAAAGTTTTCAAAAGCCGCCCTCACACTTTAAAAGAGTTAAAACAAGAGTTAAAAGAGCGGATTATTGATGAAGTGAATGCCATACCCCACGATATGTGTGCAAGAGCTGCTCGAAACTTCAGGGATCGTCTACAACAATGTATTGATACTAACAACCGCCATCTTCAGGACATTATTTTCAAAACTAAATGAATGTAAAATGGTATATTGTACTAATTTAGAAAATAAAAACTTTTTTCCTCTATATATCCAGATTTACTTTTTATTGCTCCTTAAAACTCTTTAGTCAGTTCTGCCATACTCTGTACTAGCTGTATTTTAAGATATTTTTGGAAACTTTGACTTAATTATCACCAACTTTAGAGAAAAAAAAACAAAGTTAGGACTCACTTGCCCCATCCTCCCCCATAGCTCATATAGCCAATGGTTGAACGAAAACCATTGGAGTTTTCCAAATTGAATTTCTATTTATGGGTGTCATCTAACTGCTATGGTTCTTAGTGTTCTATTATACAGGTTTCTTCATTTAAAACTTTACAGATGCACTGTGTTTCACTTGTGTGCAATTGGGTGTGCCACAGCCAACTTTGCTCCTACATAAAATTTGCACAGAAATTGGAGATGCTGGAAGTGTTGTCATCCTCGGCTAAGCAACCATTGCAATTGGGAGAACACATTTTGATTCACTTGATTAAGTTGAGCCACTGTAATGTTTCCAATTTCATTTATAATGTGCTTAGTTCTTCCAGTGTATGAGGATTTGTCTCATAAATTCTGTCTTTCAGGTTACTCCACAAGTAAAAACCACACACTGTTAGATTGGGGGAGCAAGAGAGCCATACACCAGCACTAATCACTCTACCTTCAAACACTCCTCTAATTTTATTTGTGGACTCTTCTGCTATATGGGCAGTAGAACAATCTTGTTGAAACGATCCATATGATTTCTCTTCTGTCATTTCTTGATAAAATGTGGTCAAAATTGATTACGGTACCTCTCTATATTTGCAGTCTGCTTGTAGAATATTGGACTTATTGTGAATCTAGCACTAACAGCACACCAAACTTCAACTTTATTATCATAATGAAGGGTGTCTTGAATGTGATGTGGATTTTAAGAGGCCCAGTACAGACCATTGGGAGTGTTGACATGACAACTGAGGTGGAACCATGCCTCATCAGAAGCAATCAGAGACGTGAACCAATTAAACTGTCATTCATTGATGAAAGAAACCATTCATAATAATGCATTCGTTCATATTGTTTTAAAGCATGGACACATGTAAACTTCTAAGGTTGTAGTTGCTCTATGTGGAGAAGACTCTAAAAGTCCCCCTGCTATGTTAATTTTGAGATGGATTTGGTTGGGGAAAATTCAGATGCACCTTTGTTATGTAACTTTTCCTCTGTTAACACTGTACATTTATGCTTTCATTTTTGGTTTGCCATAGAACCAGCAGTATCGAATTTCTTCACAATCTTGTGAGTATAAATCTGGAAGGAGGCACTTCACCATGGATCGTTTGAATATACTTTTTGCGAACACGGCTTGGTGATTCCCATTTATACAGTTTGGCCGCCTGTTCTCCGGCTCTGACATTTCTCAAGAGGGGGAAGCAGGCTGTTGCCAGTTCTTTAGCGGGAATTTCAAGGAGAGGAACATGTGTATTTTAAATATTTCATGTAATTGCATATTTCACTAAGCAGTAGCCATATTATTATATTAGCAATAATAATAGGACTTAAAAAACACCAAACAGCGCGCACAAAATAGCAAAGAAAGTTCACCATCGCAAGCAACTGAAGCCACATGATCCAAACAAAATTAACATGGAAACACAGTTTTGGATTCGAAAGCCACGCCTAGCAGCGACAATGCTGATTGGTGCTAGCAGACAGTTTTAACTTCCTGACCACGAAACCAGATGTACAGATTGCCAGTACTACCAACAGAAGCAGTGAGTGTGCGTGAAAGGTGTGAACAAAATATTCAAATACTGTGATGTTGTAATGAATATTTTGCATGATAATGTAATTGCAAGTTAGGTTGCAATGTTTTAAAGCTAATAGACCTGTATTTTCATTCTAAAGATAATTTTGAGGATATGTTTACAATTATTCATTACTGTGTGTGTGTGTGGGTGTGGGGGTGGGGGGGCGTGGGCGTGCGCCTGCGCCTGTATGCGCGTGTGCGCGTGCATGCGTGTGCTCAGAATTTGATGATAAAATCATTTTTCTTCTTGCTTCCCAATATTTGGAGACTAGATCTTGATTTTGGAGAGTTTCACATACAGTTAGATGATCGATGTTCATTAAATCGTCTTTACCACATAAACAGCACTGTGGAGAAGTTGTTAATCCAACCTTGAATAAATGTCCATTCAAACAATCATGGCCTGTGATTAATCTGAACATTGCTACTGAAGATTTTCGAGGTAGTTCTGGAATTGTCTTTTGTTTGTTTTGGAGATCTTTCCAACTAAGTTTTTCAGAGGAAACTAGATAGTTGTTATATAGTTTTGTGAAGATGTTTTTGATTAATCTTTTAACTGTTTCATAGGGGATATTTTGTTTCGTTGTTTGAGATATTTTGGAACCCTTCTTGGCCAACATATCTGCTTGCTCATTGCCAGAAATTCCACAGTGAGATGGTATCCATTGGAAAAACTATACATATATTTAAATTTTGAAGATGTTTAATCATATTATGAATTTCATTTATCTTTTCGGTTTTTGGGCTGTCATTTGAAATAATAACCTGAATAGCTGCTTTAGAATCTGTTAAGAAAACTATGTTGATACTGTATGTTGATACTGTATGTTGATACTATTAACCTTCCCGCTCTGCCTCCTGCAACCGCAAAACGTCAAGAGCCGGAGATCCAACGGCCATGCTGTAGTAACTTTCACACATTACACTGCATTGCTCTACAGTCAAGCGCCTGTTCATATTGGTGGCCAGTACAGTATTGATGAGTGGAATGCACACTGCTAGCTCCCATGCACACTGACAGCCGGTAGTGGGGAAATCCAGTAAGGTCACAGGAGTGGCAAAATGATGTGTTCTGCTTGGTTTTAAATGACAAACCCTGTATTTTGGTCATAAAAGACCACTTAATTTTGCTCGGAGACCTCTTTATCAGGCTTGAGGTTCTTTTACATGCTGTAAATCTATAACACAAGCTTTACTATCCTTCTGAAGGAAGTTATGCTAAGAAATTTTATTCCCAAAAACACCATCACCCTCTGCCAGGTTTAAACCTATGAACTTGGGAATTAGAGGCAAACATGTGACATTAGAGTGTTCACGAGCACAGAAATATGACCCTGTAGAGATGGTATATCAAAAAGTGTATAGGACATCCCGCAGCTCCTGAACACATTGCATTTCCCTCTTTAGATCCCCAAGATTATAAGCCTTCTCACTTGAAATTTTGGTATAGATGTCTGGTAAAATTTATATTAAAGCTATACATGGACCAGAAAAAAGGTATGAAAAGTAAGAGCAATTGGTGAATAGGGCTAAAAGAAAAAAGAGTGAAATAGGAATGGGGAACATTTGGGAGAAAATAGGGGGAAATGGAGAAGGATTTTGGAAAATGGTGAGAAATAGGATAGAGGACATAGGAAGTCAAGAGATATGGGGGAGCTTAGAAAGTAAAAAATCACTGGGATTCTATAGAACAATAAAAATGGGAGTGGGGAAGAAAGAATACTTGGATCATTGCAATAAAGGGAAAAGAGAAGGGCTGGCATGGATGAGGACAGGAATACTGTTTCTGAAGGGTCTAAGGAGGAAGATAAAAGGGGTGTGTGAGCTATGTGGGAAAGAAGAGAGCATGGAGCTTTATATGATAGAGTGCAGGGAAATATTGGAGTGGAAAAATAAGATACAGGTGGAAAAAATGGGATAAAATGGACAAAAATTAGTAGTCATGAGAATGCTGACAGTAAAGAGGGAA
Source organism: Mantis religiosa (assembly GCA_030765055.1). NCBI lineage: Eukaryota > Metazoa > Arthropoda > Insecta > Mantodea > Mantidae > Mantis > Mantis religiosa. Next base: position 20,640,737 of record CM060952.1, read on the forward strand.
AAGAAGAATAAGAGTGTGAGGGAATTTTTAAAGAAGATGAAGAAGTAGAGTAGGAAAACAAGAGGAGCAGATGAGAATAGAGAAGGAAGGGAGAAGAGATTTAATTGAGGGAGGGAACCGCACAGTGAGCCAAAGGCCAGGGAGCCAGGCAACCAGGGGAGCCAAGGGGAAAATAAATGGTTAGACTAAAATTTGTACCTAGGATAAGTTAGGCAGTAGAAAGAACTATTGTAAAATATTGTAAATGATGTAAAACAGAAATAAAGGTTCATTCATTCATTCATTCAAATAATTGTGTAGACATTTTTAGAAGATAATCATTTGCAATACTTGTATGTTCATAATAGTTCAAATAAGTTTTATGTTTGTAATTTCATGTGTTAAAGGAATATTTGTGTTTCCTTAATTATTTTGTAAATTTAGCTACAAAGATATTAGCTTAAATGAATGGAATTGTAAAGAGAATTTCCTTACAAGATTAATATATGTGGTGGTTACAAATACTTATTTTCAGATACATCTCAGCTTTTCCCTGAGTGCAGGTGCAAATAGCAAGATGCCTGGCCAAGAGAGTCCACAATTCATTACAGTATTATTGCAAAGTCTTGGTGTCACTCTAACTGATGTACAAGATGTGATATTCAAGTAAGTTGTGTTAACAAATTACAATAGAATTTCCTGTTGATCATAACATAGATAATATTGGTGTGAATTTCACAATAATACATTGTTTTGTTTAATAGAGATATTGTAAAATGTGAACTTGCTTGCAATGAATCCAAAGTTCTCTCATTCTTTTACTGTAGACTTTCTTTCTCTTGTCTGTCCACGTTGTTCCAGTCCTCTTGGAGAACTTGTCACTTATGTACCTTCATTCTAAAGACATCCCTGTCTAGGATATCGTCTTGAGTGATTCCTGCCAATTTTAAATCATTTTTTACTTCACCAATCCATTTCATAGTGTCTACTTGTACTTTACTTCTATTTTCGTAAAATTCCATAATGTGTATATACAAATATAACAATTTGTAACTTAAAACTTCACTTATCTTATAAGAAATGATGACACCTTTCTTATAAATTGTCCGGGATCCTGATTTCATGGAAATTCTTCCACATCCTGAGCCGGAACTAACAAAGCTGGCGTCATCATTATGAACGCTAGATGTTAATATGTTCTTGGCAGTACTACCAAAATCTGAATATAAAACAAATTTAAAAATAGAATCTATTGCCGGTATTTCAAAATTCATTATGCGATGTTTGTTTTTAAAAATAAGTCTTCTCTCAAACCATTAAATCTATCAAACCATTTAATTGTTTTAATAATTCAATTAATAGTCAAATATTAATTATTTATAATTATTAATAATAATTGATTATTAATTAATAATTTGTTAAATTATTAAAACAATTAAATGGTCCGATAGATTTAATGGTTTGGGAAAACATATGTATTTTAAAAAACAAACATCACGTAATGAATTTTGAAATGCCGGCAATCGATTTTGTTTTTAAATTTGTTTTATATTCAGATTTTGGTAGTACTACCAAGAACATTTAACATCTAGCATTTGTAACAATGACAGTTTTGTTAGTTCTGGCTGAGGATGTGGAAGAATTACCATGAAATTGGGATCCCGAACAATTTATAAGAAAAGTGTCATCATTTCTTATAAGATAAGTGAAGTTTTAATTTACAAATTGTTATATTTGTATATATTTGTTTGTTTCATGGTTAATAGCTTCATATTCTGCGTATTCCATAATTTGTTTTGTGAGCCTATTTTAAGTTAATCGTTTAATATGTCCGTAATATTTTTGTTTCCTAATATCATTAATTCACCAAATTGAAATTCCACAGTTGACATTAGATGAAGATGTTAGGAAGTTCATAATGAAATGCATTCTAGGTAAACACTAGCAATATTTGGAGCATGGAGTACCAGTTTTACTCAAAATTATATTAATTTTGTGCTTTATTGTATCATATTCATGCTCATTAAGAATCAAAAGTAATACATCTGTGTAAACAAGTGAACATCACTGTTGATGGAGTAACACTTATTTTAAGGGTAAAAAGCAGCACTTATGGTCCAATATGATAAAGGCCTCCTCCCCCTCTCATCCCCCCCTCCCAAAAAAAAAAACACAGCATAACACATGCTGGTTATTGATTCTGTTTTAGGTTGGCGTATTTTGAAAGGCAGTACGTCTTCCTCACACAACAACAGCTTATTTCAGAGGCTTCAATGCATTATGTGGGACAATCACTGAAGCAACTTTATGTTTTGGTGCTAGGCTTGGATGTTATTGGAAATCCTTATGGCTTAGTATTAGGACTGAGACAAGGAGTTGAGGATCTCTTTTATGAACCATTCCAGGTAAGTACTGATGTCCAGAATTAAACAAAATACAAAATAAATAACCTAATATAAAATCTAAGTTCAGAACAAGTGAAAGTCTTTGTACTGTTCATTATTTTCAATAATACATTAGCAGGAACCTAAAATATTTTGTATTAAATATTTGTATAATTTTAATTATTGAATTTTGTATGTCTTTATGAAATTCTATTTTTCTTGGCTTTGCTGCCACAGTTCATGGAATGGTGCTACAAAAGCTGATGGAATACTTTGTTCCCAGCATTTTGTTGCTAATTAGGTGTAGTTAGTTTATATAGAGTCAACCTGAAAAATTCAGTACCATAGCCGGGATTTGAACAATAGATCTCCTGGTTTCCATCCATTCGGTCTTACCCATTGAGATGGCCTACATGCCGTCCTGACATTAAATTCTGCAATTGACTCATATTTTCCTGGTAAACCATTAGGGGCTCGTATTCGAGATACACCGTTTGTGGCGACTTACTGTTGTAAGTAATTGAGTCTAGGCTTCATCATTAAACTCTTATTATTAAGTTAATTGATGGAAATTAATCGTTCCTTTACACTAGCCGTGTATAGGCTAAGATTTTGGATAGATAGTTAAACTGAAAAATTCAATGCCATGGCCAGGATTTGAACCACAGATCTCCTGTCTTTCAAATTTCATCCTTGTGTTTGGTAACACTGTAAACCGGGTTTTGTGCAAAAGTGCTGCTTTCTCCTTCCTGTTAAAATTATTTTGTGTTTGAAGATATCAATAGCCTCCTGATAAAGTGTAGTGTGATGCTGGGCTGTGTTGTCCAGAACCTCTGTTTCATGGAACTTGATATCATGTCTCATCAGAAGGGCCTGTTCAGCAACAGCAGATTTTTCAGTATGTCCCAACCGGTAGTTGCTTAGGTGTTCCTTTATACGGGTGTGTATGCAACATTTAGTAGTGCCAATGTAAACGTTGCTGCAGCTGCAGGGAATACAGTAAATCCCTTTTGTCGTGAGGGGATCCATCTATCCTTGACTGATCGAAGATGGTCTGTTAGCTTCTGGTACTTATATTAAACTTTCCTAAGAGTTTGCTGATTCTGTCCATGACTTTACTTATGTAGGCTAGGCAGGCTGACTAAATTCCTCCAAAAATGCATTATAAAAATACACTGCTTTAATAAAGATGAAAAAGTCCTAGTAGCAGTCTCTTTTCTTGCACTGATAAGGTTATATTTTTTTGTGTAAGGACACTTACACTTGGAAAGTATACCCTCTCTCCTTCTCCTTCACTGTGGTTTCTATGAATTGCATTAGGTGCTTCTTTATTGGCAAATAGTTCCCAAAGTATCTCTTAGTTTAAATTGAATTAAAGAGGTGAAGTAGTATTATTTCTGTTGATTTTTGTTTTCATTATCCCACCTATCAAACTTAATGTTTTTAATTTTAAAGGGAGCGATTCAGGGTCCAGGAGAATTTGCAGAAGGTTTGGTGCTTGGTGTACGAAGTTTGTTTGGACATACTGTTGGTGGTGCAGCTGGAGCGATGTCTCGAATAACTGGTGCTATGGGTAACTATAATTTTGTTATATGTTGCTAATTACTCTAAACCAAATGTAACCAGGGTTGCGGCACAGAAATTTGCTAGTTGTGCCAAAAGACTATATATGTGTTTAAAATATTTTCCAAAAAAAGAAAGGAAAACAAAAAAGGCAACAGATTTTGTGCTTGAGTAAACTTTTTATATTTTACAATGATTTGAAATATTTTTTATTTTAAAGGATCTGTTGAGCTATACTTTATTAAAACTTCACTCACATGAGCTATGAGCTATTAAAAACAGGAACATTTTCGGGAACATCACAGTCTGATCCTCAGCTGATTGGCAACTGATCACTATCTTCATAAATGGCTGTCGTGTGGACCTCTTGTATTTTCCTCCCTCTCTTGGAACATTTCCTACATAAGCATATTAGACCACTTACCATGGCACTTAACAATTTAATATATGTGGAATATTCTTTACAATAAGAATCTGCTCCCATTTGAAAATTTCGGCTCCATGAAGGCATTATCAAGTAATGTCAACACTTTCTTGATAATGCCTTCAAGTGGAGGCGAAACGCGTTGAAAGAAAATTTGTGGTATGCGAAGTACAATGTGTCTCAGTCAACTATTTGTATAATTTTAACTATTATTATTATATGCTTAAGATATTTGCATGACAAAATATCTTAAGTTTTGTATGATAAATAGTCTGTGAAGGCCTTTTCATTCTGATAAATGCATAACTGATAAACCTTAACAGATACACTTTTTGTGTAATAACTTTGGACTGCGTTCATAGCCAGACTTGGTCCGGACCAACTTGCTACTTCCGTTGGACTAACGGTGGACCATCGATTTTCTTATTCATAATCTGGGATTAGCGATAGCTCGGGGACCAAACACGTTGGTCCAGCTCAAATTTTGGTCCACCTCCAAAGGGTAGATTAAGGGCGTACTATCTTTGCAACATGGACGACAATGAAGTGATAAATGTAGCTGTGGTGCGTAGAATTTGTGAAATAAGATGAAGGAGGAAAACTTATCTACCAAGAATAGAAATTATTGCGAAGTACGACCTAAACTTCAAAAGCAGATACAGGTTAAGTAAAGCAAATGCCAGAATGCTGATAGAAATGATTCGTCCTAACCTGTACGTCAGGGACGATAACCGAGGCGTGACACTCAAATCCTAACAGCACTTCGGTATTATACAAGAGGAGGATATCAAGACAATACTGCTAACCTGTACGTCAGGGACGATAACCGAGGCCTGACACTCAAATCCTAACAGCACTTCGGTATTATACAAGAGGAGGATATCAAGACAACACTGCTGACCTGTACGTCAGGGACGATATCCGAGACCTGACACTCAAATCCTAACAGCACTTCGGTATTATACAAGAGGAGGATATCAAGACAATACTGCTAACCTGTACATCAGGGACGATAACCGAGGCCTGACACTCAAATCCTAACAGCACTTTGGTATTATACAAGTGGAGGATATCAAGACAACACTGCTGACCTGTACGTCAGGGACGATAACCGAGACCTGACACTCAAATCCTAACAGCACTTTGGTATTATACAAGTGGAGGATATCAAGACAACACTGCTGACCTGCATCAGTAAGCCGCATTATTAGCAAACTCGTTATAAATTTCCCTCCATACCTCCTCCTTTCTCATATTTGTATTTGTCTACATGGATTTATTTTCTATAATGTTCATTCTTTTTTGGACTAGAGAAAACATGGGTCTTCCTCTGTCCAATTGATACCACGTTTCTTCATATTATCCATATTAACAGCACACCCAGCATACCAGACTTTGTTACTGAACCTCAAACAGCAGCAACAGCCGTAAGAAACAGCTGTGAAACTACCACAAAGATTTATAAACTTGTAGGTACACTGGTTTGTTTAGCATTCTGTGGGACTCGTGCATGCGCAGAAGAACCTTTCTACGTCATGTAACATTTGCTCCGTGCTGGTCCACCGCTTTACTTGGTCAGAGGCTTTTTATCGTCTATGAATACCAAAAAGTTAGACCACCTTTGGTTCGGACAAAGTTAGTCGGAAGATAGTCTAGACCAAAGTGACAACTATGAATACGGCCCTTTATGTCTATCTCATTAAAGCACACAATTTGCAAAATTATTTGTAACATAAATCTTTTCCAAGATATCCTTTGTTATTGGTTTGAATTTTCAAATACTTTTATTCTTTCAATCGTAAGTAGCTATTTGTTTTTGCTCATGGTCATGCAAAGAGCATTGAATTTCAAAGCCATTACATAAAAACCAGCTTTTGTAAAATTTTACTCACTTTAGGTCACTACATTCTTTTTTTTCTGCAACAACTTCAGTTGACAAGAGGTATCAGAAGAATAAGATTTTATAAGAATAAATTGTACAAATGTTAGTAAAGAAAGCCATGCATCTGATAGTTGCTCTGGTTTTGCTGTCATTTTATTACAATACATACACAGTGTTCATTTTTATTCATTATTTCCCGCCCTCCGATTGAACAAGAATGACATCATAGTGGACTGGGGAGTCTTATCTTGAAATCATAGTGTCCTCTACGGAGAAAAAGCGGTAATTTTTGTAGAACAGTAAGCAAATTACAGCGCTCTCAGTGTTCTTGCTCTGGTAACTAATACAACCAGCTTCCCCTGGATATGAACACAGACCACCGCGCCTTCATGGTTCAATGCTACTTTTGTACCGGCATTAAAATTGGTGTGACATAGAAACATAATTTAAACCCCTCTATAGAGCAGTTTATGCAATGCTATCCAGCATTCAGACAAGTCCCTCAGAGCATAATGTTTTCCAAAGTGTCCAGGTACCGTCAAATTGACATACTTTTGTTTGCAACAGAAACATCTTACGTTTTATGGTATACAATATAATTTTTTTGTCATTCTCACACTTAATTAAAATGTCTATTAATATTGGTATCCTTAGGTATTTTAAAACCAATAGGTGCATCAAACAATTCCAAGATACAGGATCAGTTACTCACAAAAAGAGAGACACTGGACGCTATAAAGTGACTGGTCCCAATCTAGAAGCAATAATGTTATGACAGAAAGGCCTCAAGCATACCTTCTCGCAATACAGACAGTGTTTAAGGGGAAGAGAGAAAGGAAATATAAGAAAATGGACACATAAGACTATGTACTAGAGATATTTTCTTGTTTAGACTTGGATAAAAGCTGGATACATATTCTAACACTAATTTATTTTTCATTCCTAGAACATGATCTGCTAATTTTCTAGTTTGTAATGCAGTTACAGTGTGAGGAAACTGTGGATGATAGAAAAGATTGAGATAAAATTGAAATATTTCTATTTTATGTGACAGGTTTACAATATGCATATTGTCTACTGTAACAGAAAAACAGATACGTTTTCAAACCATTCAAAATAGAAATTGCACCAACTCCAAAATTATCATTGAAAATAAGGAAGTTAAAGAAGTAGACTCAACAAAATTTTTAGGGTTATTGGTAGACAAACATTTGAAGTAGGATAAACATGTAGACAAATTATGTAATAAAATATGCTCAGGATTATTTATAATGAGAAGATTGTCAAATTTAAAAAATATAGAACTTCAAAAGACAATTTATTATGGTCAAACCTACTCACACATAACATGGAATAATAGTATGGAGTCACAGTACAATGAAAAATACAGAAGGAATATTTAGACTACAAAAACGAGCAATTAGACTAATATTAGGTCTAAAATACAGAGAATTGTGCAAAGGAAGTTTTAAAGCATTAAATATACTCACGCTATACTCCCTCTACATATATAAAACAATAATATGCCTAAAAAATAAAAATTCCATCACGGAATGAAATCAACAAATTCATGACCATAACACACGAAGAAAAAATAATTACCATATACAGGGACATGCATTACAACTATACAATATGAAACCTACAGCAGCGGCAACCGAGCTTTACAATAAATTACCTGAATATATTAAAAATATAAAAGAAATAAACCGATTTAAAAGGGAATTAAAAGAGTTTTGCATAACATCTTCTTTCTATTCGCTTGAGAAATATCTAAATACTAGATAGTAATAATTATTGTTGTAGAATGGTGTGTAAATTAAAATGTCACTATGTAAATATATGTAAAGTAACTTCATAGAAATGTATTAATATGAAGTGTTATATCATTGTATAATATTGTATGTATATGTTTCTTAATATGTGATATCAATTTAACTGACGTGTCCAACAAACATGTATTGTGTTATAAAAGGATGAAAATAAATACAAATACAAGTATATAGTTTTTGTAAACAGTTATCGTATCTATGCACCAGGCGAAATTCTGCTCCTTTATATTACGTGGGCAAACCCACCTCTCAAATAGTATATTTACCTGCCAGTAGAGGGAAGCCTCAAAGCTGCTGTCAGCACATATAATACGATCGCAAGCCACTAGGCGAATCGTATATAAACTCGCTCCATCTGCGATGCCATTGATGACGTTAAATTTTGTGCAGTAAAATTACAGATAAAAATTAACACTGTATAAAGATACTTTGGAAAATGAAACAGTTTTGTATAGCGTTACTGTAATCATTTGTCTTGTATGTTCATAATATAAACAAAATGTAATGAGTTTTGTAAAATAATTGTTTCATCCAACAGGAAAAGGGATTGCTGCACTGACTTTTGACAAAGAATATCAACGCAAACGTCGAGAACAATTACAGCAGCGACCAGCTAATGTGCAAACTGGATTAGCAAGAAGTGGCAAAGGATTGGTGATGGTTTGTATTCTTTTGTGTAGGTTATAAATACAACAGTATAATCTCCTGTCAAAGTTGTAGTGTGCCAGTTTCAAGTTTTAAACATGTGTTTGTTCGTACATTTAATCAATGTAACATGTTTTCATTAACCAGGGTGTAGTGGATGGTGTATCTGGTGTTTTCATGAAGCCTTTTTCTGGAGCTAAACAGGAAGGTGTTGAAGGATTTTTTAAAGGTGTAGGAAAAGGAGTCATGGGCTTGGTAACAAGACCAACGGCAGGAGTAATCGATTTTGCCAGCGGATCATTGGATGTGGTGAAAAGGTTAAAAATTATTTATATAGATTAATACACCTTAAGGCTTCCATGATGGATATCTATTATGCTAAACATTTTTTAATGTTGCCAGATGGAATATTGAAAGTCAAAATACAAGGGCTGATCAACAAAGACTGATACCGATTTTTTCATGTAGCTTCCGTGATAGTTTCGTATCTTTAACATAAATATTTGAAAAGAGCGAGTTTTTATGTATAATGTCAGTAGGCAGCAGCACTCTCGTATTGGTAGGTTGGTAGTAATTCTCTATTTTGTAGACCGTACGTGCATTTCGCATACCAGACAGTGGAGGTGACTTGAGAGGAGCAGTACAGTGCAATCAAATTCTGTTTTCGTTTCAACCATACAGCCATCGAAACTTACGAAAAGCTAAAGCAAGCATACAGTGAAGATGCGCTACCTCGTGTAACAGTGTTTAGGTGGTTCAAGGACTTCAAAAAAGGCTGGCTTGTCAGCATTAAGCAAGGTGGGCCTGGTGTTTCGACTTCTGCTGTGACTGAAGTCAACATCAACATAGCTATTCATTTCTTGGAAGTGTTGAAAACAGTGTTGTTATGATAAATTAAATTTAAAGGGAGTCGATTAATGACACTAAACAACACTTTTAAATTTTTCCAGAACATGTTTCAGAGACTTTGCATCTATCCTCAGCCGGCCATCGAGGATAGAGGATATTATACAGGGTAGAGGCAAAGTCTCTGAAACATGTTCCGGAAAAATTTAAAAGTAAGTGTTGTTTAGTGTCATTAATCGACTCCCTTTAAATTTAATCAACATAGCTGCTGTGATTGTCCGAGAGGATCGGCATATAACATTACGTAACCTCAGTGAAGTGTTGAGAATTTCATATGGCAGTGTGTTTAGAACTATGCAGGACCATCTCTATATCACACAAGTTTGTGCTCGTTGGGTGCCACGTCTGTTGACTCCCGAACAAAAGACTGTGCAAATGGAGACAAACCGTGAGGTGCCGCATCTCTTTGCTGATGGAGGGGATGCATTTTTTAAATTGATTATCACCGGTGATGAGTAATGGCTACATCATTATGATCCTGAAGGAGAACAAGCCAGAACAGTGTGGAAATCGCCAGGTTCTCCAACAGCAAAAAAGGCAAAAGTTGTTCCATCTGCAGGGAAAGTAATGGTGATCACATTTTTTGACTGTAATGGAATGATTTACCAGCATGCAGTTCTCCCTCACACTGCTGTTACAGCAGCATACTACATGTCAGTATTGGCTACACTGAGGAAGCACATTGCAAAGAAACGACCAGAACTTTCTCGGACTGGGTGACGACTTCATCATGATCATGCACAGCCTCACGTCGCAAATCAAGTCATGCAGTTTCTGGCTCGATTCAACATTACCTGTGTACCACATCCATCTTATAGCCCCGATCTTGCACCCTGTGCCATTTTTTTATTCCCATCACTAAGACAAAGCTTAGGGGTATTCGATTTGAGAACTCTGAAGCAGTGCTCAAGAAAAGCGAGACGATTTTCAAGAACCTGACAAAGAATGGTCTGCAGCACGTGTTCAAGGACTGGCAGAGACACTATAAAAAGTGCATTGAAGTAGAAGGGGACTACTTTGAAAAAGATCATGTAAACATTTAATTGCAGTAATAAACATCTGTGAAAAAAAAATCAGTCTGTCTTTGTTGATCAGCCCTCGTAGTTAAAATTGTCCTATGGTTCAATCAAAGCCATGCTATCCAAAAAATGACAGGAAAGAAACTCCTGAAGCTAATTTTGGAAGTACATTCTACTGATTGAAATTAAAACTTAACAAAGCATGCAGCAGGATGTGCTGGTCCTTGTGTATAATGCAAAAAGCAGCAGTTTTTGTGCTTAGTTCTGCACAAAATATTGCAGTATTTTAACATTTTGGTGCTCCATTTAACATTTAAGATCATGTCAATAAATGGAAATTGTTCTTTTACACTAGTTGCATGTAGAATAAGCTTTGAACTATACTGGTCGCCAGTCTAGAAAGTAATTGACATTTCGTATGGAGAGAAAGGCGACATTGCCGCTTATTGCTGCCACGTGGAGAGCACGATAGGATTATGCTTGCGAAGGTGATTCAGTTGCAATGCAATTGGTATTTTATTATTATTATTATTATTATTATTATTATTATTATTATTATTATTATTATTATTATTATTATTATTATTATTATTATTATTATTATTATTAATTATCTATAATGCTGTACACAAAGACAATAGTACAGTCGTGGATGTACATGCAAACGCTAGAACATGCAAGAACACATCAATGTAAAGATCTTCGTAACAAAAGAGGCATACCTGTGACATTTTGATGCTTATTGAAGTGGGAAAATGCCGCTTATATAATTTTTCCCAGGAGTTTCTAATTTCTACCCCAATGTCTAACTTTCTTCTTTAAAATACTTTTCTTTCCCAATCTTAACCTTAATGCCCTTACTGATACCTACGCACGTGAAGTCCTATCAAGCACCTTAGAGAATGGAATACTAGACTCCCCTTTCAATTTCTCCTCATCGAAGTATTCTCTCACAGAGCATATTATTTCCCGTGTATGTCCTTTAATTGGAATACCTTTACCAAATATAGTTTTATTTGGTTCCCGAGCACGTTCAGGTTTTCACTTGTCACTATATTTAGACATAATTAAACATTCATTAAACACAATTGCAACTGATCAGAACACGCTCAAGATACACCAACTCACACACATCTAAACCAAAGCAAATTGCCACAAATAAAATGCAAAGTAACTTGCCAGTGCAGTGAGGGCATTCTGTTTATGCAGCATTATCAGAAGAGAAATAAAAACCTAGGTATTGTATTTACTGCAGCATTTGCGTAACTCGCCTGCCCGCAAGTCATGCTGAGCACGTGTTAGAATATCGGTAACCAAGGTTTAGCATCTAACATTGTCATGGAAACGTCTTGACTCTAATTGGTCTCTCTAATCGTTACCATGACAACCGTTATGACGTACTCATCCCCTCCCATTTATTTAGAGCATTCTTCCATGTGGTTACTAACTGTCAATCACATTCTAGTTTGGCTACGAGTATAGTAAACCTAATAAACATTAACCCATGGCACAACAGCCCCTATTGGGCCAAGGCTTGCCAACCCAACTGCCAGCCTCATGCCCACACATGCAAGAATTTATGTAATAAGTGGTCTGAATTATAAAGCCTGGGGCATAAAGTACTTCCAAGCTGTAAGTCGCCATTATGGTAGTTTTTGAGTGTGATTTATGAGTCACTATGTTTACACTCAAGCTTCACTTACTTGTTGTTGTATAATTGAAACGTTTTCAAGATCATTCGATCTCATCCTCAACCAATTCGATCTCATCCTCAGGTGAATTTTCTGTACTGCCAATTTGTGTTTTTAAGTGGTGTGAGAGTGATATTTTTTTATATTATCTTCAGTTTTTCCTTTCTATTCATCATGTTCCTTATGATGGCTGGGTTGAATCCATTTAATACCGCTATCTCTTTTATGTGTTGTTGTTCTTTTGAAAGAACATGAGGAACATGATGAATAGAAAGGAAAAACTGAAGATAATATAAAAAAATACCACTCTCACACCACTTAAAAACACAAATTGGCAATATAGAAAATTCACCTACCATCCATGGGCTTTTAGAAAATTTGAACAAATCTTCAAAAGACTAAACTTAAAACTAGCACCCCAAAACAAATTCAGTCTGAGGAACCTGCTAAATAAACCACTAAAAAATTCAATCCCCAACAATTTGAAATCAGGAATTTATCAGATTAATTGTGAAACCTGTTAAAAAAGCTACATAGGAAAAACTAAGAGAAACTTGTTAACCAGGCAAAAAGAACACCAGAGGAACATTAAGTTGAAACAAACAGAAAATCTGCAGTTCACACCATTTTTGGACAGAAAACCACAACATTGGCCATAACATTAAACTGTTAAAATCTTTAAGTACACCCATAGAATTGGAGATTTGGGAAAAACTATTCATAACCAAAAACTGTGGTAAAGTTATAAATTTTGAAATCCCAGCATTAAATGAAGTATTAAAACTTAGTGCCCCTAACACCAGATGGCAGAGTGATCGGAGCTCTATAGTAGTGGAAGAAGAGGAATGTTCATTTAGTCACCAAACAGCTGAGGATGAGATCGAATGATCTTGAAAACGTTTCAATTATACAACAAGTAAGTGAAATTTGAGTGTAAACATAGTGACTCATATATCAAACTCAAAAATGAAGAATACTTCACTGTTAATAATGCTTCTGCTTTTAATATTTATTATGGTAGTTGTTTCATATGTACATGAGAACTAGTGGTTTACTGGGAATAATGAAATGAGAGTCATGCTGGCATATTGCCACGGTAGCTCAGTGGTTGAGAATCCGGATGGAGACCAGATCTGTGGTTCAAATCCCAGCTATGGCATTGAATTTTACCTGACTGTACCTTTCCAAATTTAAGATCGTTGACGGCTTTGCCTTGATGTTCACTGTTTGATGCTTTCTTTAAAAATATTAAGTACATTCACACACAGATGCCTGTTACTGTAGCATTGGTATAGCTTGTGCCTCATGTTGAAGGGGTTCCAAGATAGGATTTCAGTCAGGTTGAATTATCTGGACAAGGTTTTTCTGGAGTTTTTCCCTTATCCTGAAAGATGAACATTGGATAACCCTAAGTTCTATGGATACTAGGCTAATTTGATAATTTCTTCCATTTTATTTACTATCGTATGACTTAACATTGGAGGATGTTATTTAAAAAAAAAAAAAAGAAGAAGAAAAAACATACACATCCCTTTATGTTCTCGCTCATACCTGCAGACTCTAGGGAAGTTGGGAAATAATTCTGACTAAAGAAAAAATTCCCATCCTCCAGTCAGGAATTGAACCCTGGAACTTTGGACTAAGTACCACACCATAGAGAATTGTTTTAGCATTTGATACAGCAATCTGAAACCTTTACCATTTTTAAATTTACAAATAATTTAGATCTCTCTTTGATATCTTAGATTTTGCTTTTTGCCCTTGCAGAGCAACAGAGATGAGTGATGAGGTGACTAGATTGCGTCCCCCACGGTTCTTGCACCAGGATGGACTTGTGCGTCCATATATCCGTCTGGAGGCTGAAGGGAATAAGCTGCTTCAGGTAATTTGGTGTGAAATGCTTCATTAAATAGCATTAGTATGTACCATAAGAGCAAACTCATTATCTAATTATGTTTGTAAATGATATTGAGAGACAATGCTCCCATTTTATTGTTTTGAATATTCTTTAGGGCATTTTTTCTTGGTTTTTTTTTTTCTCATTTTTATTTAAATTGGTTGGGTTCATTTTTAGGCTCTGGAGAAAGGTCGATATGCCTCTACAGACATGTACATCTATCACATGCCCATTGCAGAAAAGGACATTCTGATGCTTACAGATCAGCGTGTTATGTATCTTGTTCACAACGATATTTTTGGAGGCTGGCAGGTAAATTAAACTTAATATTCATATTACATCCTTTTGATTGATTGATTACAGTTTGACTGGCTGTTCTCGGAATGAATGTGTAGTGTTTAACGCACGCTTTTACTACATATGGTACCGCAGACAGTGACACTGATGATACATGAGATGAAGATGGAGCACTGGTGGAATGAGATAATAATAATAATAATAATAATACTTTATTATCACCTTATGTTTTACAGGCATTGTTGAGAACAGGCAAGTCGTCAATTATATACAATTAAAGTTGCTGGATATTTTTATATATATACAGATATTAGTAGAAACTAAAACTTAGGTGATGTTATTCGAAATGTATAATGTCTTGTACACCTAATACAATGTCTAGGTTTTAGTCATAAGTATTGTAAAATAAGAAACTAGCACTCAAACAATAAATTCTGAAGTTGTAGTCTTAGTTTAGAAATTCATCAAGTGAATAAAAAACATTATTAATGAAATATGATTTCAAGAAAAATTTGAATTTTGTTAAGTTACTAGACACTTTAACTTCTGCTGGGAGTTTGTTATATAGCTTGGCTCCCATGTAACTAGGCAACTTGTCACACAGGTGGAGTCTATACATCATAGTAGCGAAATTATTCTTGTTTCTTGTGTTGTGGTCATGAATATCCGAATTTGTTTGCAATGGGATGTATTTTATCATATATAAAATTGTTTTGTAGATGTACAGGCTTGTCAGCGTCATTATTTTTTGCTGACGAAAGGCTTCCCTACATGATTCTTTAGTTTTTAAATTAGATATCTAATTGCTCTTTTCTGTAAAGTAAAAATTTTGTGTAAATTTAATTTCGAAGTATTGCCCCAGATCTCCAGACCATATGAGATGTGTGACTGAATGAGGGAGAAATAAATCATTCTAATAGTTGCTTCTGGGACATAGTTCTTTAGACACTTTAAAAGAAATAAATTTTTACTTAGTTTTAATGCTAATTGGTCAACATGGGGTGTAAAAGATAATTTTTTGTCCAGTGTGACCCCAAGTAGTTGTACATTGTCAACACTATTTATCAAGTTGCTGTCAACATTTAATTGTATAGGCGCATTCAGTGTCTTCGAGCCAAATGTTATGAGTTCACATTTTGATGCATTTATACTTAAGTTTAATGTAGAAAAGTACTGCAATAGTTTTGTAGTGGTTATATATAGGGTTTCTTCTAGCATTTTGCTTGATGTATTGCTGGCTATGACAGTGGTGTCGTCTGCATATTGTATTAATTTTGTATTGTTATGTACATATTCAGCTATATCGTGTATATATAAGATAAATAAAAGAGGACCAAGGATTGATCCCTGTGGGACCCCATATGTCAGTTCCGTTGTAGTTGATATAACATCGCCATTAATGGAATTCAAAACTACATATTGTTTCCTATTTGTCATATAGGATTCTATTAATTTGTATCCTAGAAAACCCGCCCCAGTGCCATGTTGTCCACCACAAATCTCACTTTGCGGTCGCCTGGGATCGAACCCGGACCGCCTTGATGAGGCCGTTCTCGGGCTCTGACATTTCTCGAGAGGGGGAAGCGGACTGTTGCCAGTTCTTTAGTGGGAATTTCAAGCAGAGGAACAATGCATCTTTTAAATATTTCATGCATTTGATATTTCAAGAACCAGTAGTCATATTACTATAATAGTGATAATAATAGTATTTACAGACACTAAAAATCGGAATTCACGCACGCACAAAATAGCAAACAAACTTCACCAATGCAATCACCAAAAGCAAGTGAAGCCATTTGCATTCAAAATTAAAGTGTCAACACAGTGTTGGATTCGGAAGCCATGCCTAGCAGTGACAGTGCTGATTGGCCCTAGCAGACTGTTTTAACTTCCTGACCACGACACCGGATGTACAGACTTGCAGTACTACCAACAGAAGCAGCAGGTGCGCGTAAATGGTGTGAAAGAAATATTCGAATAGAGTGTGTTGTAATAAATATCTTGCATGATAATGAAATTGCAAGTTGGATTTCAATGTTTTAAAGCTAAATAGTCGTATGTTTTTATTCTAAAGATAATTTTGTGGATATGTTTCCAATTTCAATTGCTCATTACTGTATATTGGTATTAATATTCCCCCTCCACCTCCTGCAACCGCAAAACGTCAGAGCCGGAGATCCAATGGCCGTACTGTAAACACAGCATGTCTAGGTGTAAGCTCTTGTGTCTAGTATAAATCTGGGTTAAAATCATGATTGGGTCAAACACCCTGCCTGGGTGATTCCTTCAGGCTTTTCTCTCGGCCATTAATACAAATATAGGATTAGAAATCTTTAATATTTAATATTCTTAAGCCCTTTTGCAAATTATTTCATTTCTTAACTCAGTCATTCATTTTGTAATGTTGACAAAGTATTTTTAGGAAAAGATCAATATGTGTTTATCTGAACAATCAGCATGACAAGACAAAACTTCATATTAATTTAAGTTCAAAACCTTCCAAGAATGTGATGTAAAGATTTTGAGGAAAATATCCTACCCTAAACTACTCATTATGCAGAATATTTTTCAAATTTTTTATTTTCCTAAAAAAGATGCTTAAACAACATTTATGAAAAATAAAATGTATAACTTGAGGTTTACAGGAGTATTCCATAAAGATTTTATATTCTAAATGAATTGTGTAGCTAGTAAGCTATAAGAAATAAGACATTTTGCTACAAAAAAAGAAATATATATAATATAATCTGTTGAAGTGCACATTTTTCAAAGTGTGTTCTGGCATTAATTATTTCCTAGTATTCTTTGTTATTAGTTTGAATTTTTGGAGAAACTGTCTTTTGTGCAACGCGAGAATATTTTCTAAGTCCAAAGGTTCACATACATGCATGCACAAGCAGACAACCAACCGGTTATCGCGTTGCAGCCAACATGAGAAAGATACGTAAAACTTGTAGCCAACCTCTGCAAAAAGGCCCCAGACATAGGTGACGCAGTCGGTGTGCAAAGGAACATGGTTTGAGCAGGCTAAGTTATCGCCTGGACAAATTTTGTTTCTCATGCACAGCTTTGCACATAAACAATCCTACGACACGACGATAATGGAGTGCTTCGTAGGAAATACATATATGAGCTCACGGACTCGATCGGACTGGTTCGGGTACTGCCGCAAAGTGTGCATGATGTCAAATGACACCCAGTATACTGCAAGGGAGAAAATTGGCAATCCCGGTCACGCCGTTCAAATCGACGAATGCAAAACAGGATGACGCAAGTTTGCTCTACAGTCTAATTGCAGCGCCCACGATGAAACTTGCATCATCCTATTTTGCATTCGTCGATTTAAACGACGTGGCCGGGATTGCCAATTTCCCCCTTTGCAGTATACTTGGTGTCATTTCACATCATGCACACTTCGCGGCAGTAGCCGAACCAATCCAGTACAATCCGTGAACTCATACATTTAGCCTGCTAGATCGTGTAATTTTGGGACAAGTAAGACTGTTGGCAGCATTGCTTTCAGTGGAGAAACACGCATAGTTTGGCTGCACTGAATTCTTCAGTATGGCTACATTATGCAGTAAGTAAATAAACAAACAATAACGTTAAAAGAATGCCCTCCAACACGAAATTGCACTAAAAGTAAAGAAATGATATTAAAAATCATGGTTGTATATAAAAACATCAAAAAGTGTGAAGGAATTAGAAAAAAAAATTGCTGTGTCACATATTAGAAAGAAGAGCCAAATTTTTAATTACTTTTCAAGTACAAGAAGTATTAAAATGAATAAGCTTTAGCAACAATACTTTTTAGAAATAAAACAAAAACCAACATAATCCAATTTATTACCTCAGGCAGTACACAAAACATCTCAAATGTAAGTGCAAATAACATAAAGTTTAAGGGATAATTTTAGATGAAGGACTAAGATGGACCAACCACATTGATTATATTGTTACCCAATCGGCAAACTCTACGGTGTGTATGTACCGATCAATAAATGCAGGGGAAGGCCAGTGGAGGGGGGCGTGTGGCATTGGTACCGCCTGCAGAGGCGTGACAGAGTGGAGGGAGGGGAAACCACAGGAGTGGCTGAATCTTCATTTCCCCCTCCATGGTAAAGAATTCTCTAGAAGCATTTAGCCACCTATAAATAGAGGGACAATGCGACCGTGAGTTCAGTTCAGTTCTTGGCGAGCAGCATGAGGAGTGCCCATTGAGGGAATGGACTGTGTACGTGCATCGGAGGAGATTATGTAACTGTGTGCAGTGGACCTGTGACAGACGAACTGGTGAATTGTAATTGTGTGCCTTACGTAATTCTGTGTAGTTGGCAAGTGTTCCGATTGTAATTCGGTGGAAATAAAGAACATTTTTTAGTGGTGCAGTTGGACTTTTCATTTCACGAACCCACAAAGTCACAGTATTGTAAAAATAAAAAAATATGGCTTACTTTAATATCTATTGCCTTGCACAGATAACTAGTCTAGAAATAAGAAAGATATTATATTTTAGTTATTTTCAATCAGTACTTGCATATGGCATAATTCTATGATGTAATGCTTCTGGGTGGGAAAAAGTATATAAAATTCAGAAGAAGATAATAAGGGTAATGACCCCAAAGTATAAACTTGAAAGAAGCTTAGAGACAGTGAAGCACAATTTAGCACAAAAGTGAATCGAGAAGATATTGACACACTGCTTCACTCACACTGTTTATTCACAGGAAATGTTTCAAGAGCTTTTGCTCTTATCATCAGCTGGTACTCGACTAGTGCAAATTGTGGTGGTTTCCTCTTCTCGATTCACTTTTGTGCTAAGGGTAATGATGCCCGCCTCGGTAGCGTAGATGGTAGTGTGTCTGCCTCATGTTCAAGAGGTCCCGAGTTCGAATCTCGGTCAGGGTGAGTTACCTGGATAAGGTTTTTTCCAGGGTTTTCCCTTATCCTTCAAGATGAATGTCGGGTAACTGTAAGCTCCATGGACCCTGGACTCATATGAGCATCATATCACCCAAGTGATTCACCGTCCGATATGACTTAACGTTGGAGGACGTAAATTACTACATGATGCATGTAGGATATAGAGAGTCATGCAGACCATTATTTAAAAAATTAGGAATACTTACACAGCCATCATATTTATACAACTTAATCGACTATGTACATACCAATCAGGAAAATTTTTTTGATCAGTCAAAACCAGCATAATGATATATGACATAAGAACAGCATAAAATTTCCAGCCTATAAACTGGCCTTGCTTGAAAAAAGCCCCTACTATATGGGAATTAAGGTATTCAACAAACTACTACTGTCAGTTAGGATAGAAAAGAGCAAAATACTGTTCAGAAAACATGTTAAGAACTTAATTACTAGGAAAGCCTATTACTCAGTTAATGAATATATGCAAGATGATATTAACTAATTATTGAATTTTGTTAGCTGTATAGTTTTAAGCTCTAGCAAACATATTTATACAGTTTTATTGCTATTACCTACATATTCTTTTGTATTGTCGTGAATCCATTATTTCGACTGGTGGCGTACACACACAAAGGGTTTGGCGCAGAGCGATAAGGAACTGATAGGCAACATGGAGATAAAGAGTATACCAGAACAGATAAAGATAGCACGGAGATAAAGGTCTGCCGAAACAAATAAAAGGAAAATTCTAGTGACATCTTGGTTGATAGAGAACATTCGGTTTCTTGTTTGTTTTAGAACAGTCTAGAATTATCAATAGAGGTATTTAAGGAAGTGGCGACTTGCCAACGGACAGTCGTAAATAGAGGAGTAGTCATAAACAGAGTCGTAAACAGAGTTCTAACAAGAATTGTTGTTGTTGTTGTTGTTGTAAACAGTGTTGTGCAACTGTGAATACTGTTTGTTTGTGGTCATCGACCTTGGAAGATTGTAATTGTGTATGTGACTTAATTCTGCTACTGTAAGGATTGTCCAAAGTGTATTTCTACGGAAATAAAGAATTTTTTGAACTTCAACTTGGACTTTTAATTCTACAAACCCACAAAGTCACAGTATTAATCATTTAATTTTATATGTAGTTTTACATTGTAATATGTATACTGATGAGACACCAGTTTATGAGCTTCGCTCAAACATGTAAATGTTATTGTCAATAAAATTTGATTTGATTTGTTTAGAAGAGTTAGTAGAGAATGTCATATGAATACATCACATCAGATTCTACTTATTGTTACAAGCAATCTTTTGGTATTAGTTTGTTTCTCTAATTGTCAAAGACCTGTAATTTATTCTCCATAAATTGCAATTTGTTATACATGCATTTATTTTGAATAAATAATAACAAACTAGTCATTATTATATCGAGATTTAACTGTATTGGAACACCACAGTGAAGCGAAAAATTATTAAATTTTAGATGAGTCGTATTTCTTACACATCTGCTTCACTTTCGTACCTATTTTGAGGACATGTTTCGCAAATCTTCGTTTGCATCTACGGCTCTTGTGCGACTGACGCTAGATCCAGCGGAGTGAGTAATTCTGGGGTTGTTGCTGCCATCTGTTGATTTAGTGATGAACTGAAATGTGGGATTCTCTTCTAGCGGGATTTCAAAGTTCATTAGTTGGTTTTTATGTTTTTCTATGTATATCCTCTCCCATATGACGAGTTCACTATGTTTTTGTACGTATTTTAGTAATTCTGTGCTATCTTCAAGAATATCAAAACGAATACCATCAAATCTTAAAAACTGCAATTAAAAATGGATATGGAAAAAACCTTGTAGATAAAAAACTAAATTTATTCAAACTTCAAAAGAAATTAAAACAGATCACAGCTCTCACACCAATAAAACAAGAAACTAGATTTGCTAAATTTACTTACCACCCCTGGGCCACAAAAAAGTTCCAAAAAATATTCAAGAAATACAATATAACATTGGCACCAAAAAACAATTACAACATTAAAAACCTACTTCATAGTAATAATACTGACAAGATAAAACCAGAGGAAAAGTCAGGCATTTACAAAATTAAGTGTAAAGACTGTGAAAAAATTTACATAGGGAGGACAAAAAGGAACATAGGCACTAGAAAGAAAGAACACTTCAGGCACTTAAGATACAAAAATATTGATAAGTCCGCAATAGCAGCTCATTTCTGGTCTGAAAATCATGAAATTGAAGATAGCACAGAATTACTAAAATACGTACAAAAACATAGTGAACTCGTCATATGGGAGAGGATATACATAGAAAAACATAAAAACCAACTAATGAACTTTGAAATCCCGCTAGAAGAGAATCCCACATTTCAGTTCATCACTAAATCAACAGATGGCAGCAACAACACCAGAATTACCCACACCGCTGGATCTAGCGTCAGTCGCACAAGAGCCGTAGATGCAAACGAAGATTTGCGAAACATGTCCTCAAAATAGGTACGAAAGTGAAGCAGATGTGTAAGAAATACGACTCATCTAAAATTTAATAGTCATTATTAATCTGCCTTCACAGTTTATTTGCATTTTTATATTGTGGTTTGAAAAGTAATAGAAATGTGCATAGTCTGTGGCAACATTGCAAACACAAAATATCCAGTATGTCATTTAATGGCACTTAATGTCATTTGTTGTCTAAATATATCAATTTTATAAATAGCATCTTGAGTACAATGTTATTACAAACTTTTTATTATAGGTGGAATGGGATTACACCTGGAAATCACTGACTAGGCCCCCAGAAGTTGTAGACAAAGGGATATTTATTACCATTGGAGAGCCTTCTAAAAAGAAGAAGAATCTCCTTGGACTCTTTGGTCATGGTGACACAGGAAAGGTGATTCTTATATTTGATGCTGAAACCAAAGAGGTATGCATATTGAATTCTGTCCTATTTAGTTGTAAAACCAGAGTATTAACTGTGACTCTTAATTATATTAATGCCCGATTTCACCAACAAATCTTAAGACTTAACACGGATTTAACAATAGTTATAACAAAAATTGCATTTCACCGACAAGTGTTAGCTTAACAGTCGTGTTAAATCTCATGTTAAACTAACAAGTCAAATTTCTGATGTTAAGTCCTTAACAATTGTAAATAGTCAAGATGGTGGGCGTGAACTCAGCTGTTGTTGATTTGCTATATTAAAGACCGTCTAAATGACATTTGTAATAGAGTACGGCCTATGAGGAGAAATTATTTTGAGGAGCTATCAGAAGAAAATTTTCTTCAGAGGTATAGACTGTCCAAACAAGTTGTTATGAAGGCTATTGCGGAAGTACAAGAGAGGTTAGAACATGCATCGAAAAGAATATGCCGATCTTAACTTTGCTTCAAGTATTAATAACTTTGCGATTTTATAATTTACTGGCCACCTCCCTTCTTGAAATGTTAAAGTCACTCATCACTTGTCCTTCTTCGCTCCTCATTTTAAATTTACATAATACTGAGTTAGAACTTGCATCAAAAGGAATATGCCAATCTCGCCTTTTCTTCAAGTATTAATAACTTTGCGATTTTATAATTCACTGAATTATGTGGATAATACACTGTCCACCTGCCGTCTTGAAACGTTCAAGTCACTCGTCACTTGTCCTTTGATTTTGTTTTATATATACGTAATACTGAGTTAAAACATGCATTGAAAGGAATATGCCGATTTCACCTTTGCTTTAATTATTAACAACTTTGCGATTTTATAATTCACTGAATTATGTGGCTAATACACTGTCCACCTCCCATCTTGAAACGTTCAAGTCACTCATCACTTGTACTTCTTTGCACCTCGTTTTAAATTTACGTAATACTGAAGAACATGTTTTCTGTTTCTAGTAATGACACATGCATTTGAATTAAATTCATTTCCAATATTTTCCCACGTGACATCTTTCTCTTTTACATTCACCGCACCCTTTCTCCTATTATCTAAGATATCCTTATACTTAATCATCAGTTCAACTACCAGTTCTTTCTACATCAATGAGAAATTGGTTTCACGGCTTTTGTTTACGATTTTGTCTATCTGACATTGTTTTAGCTGTGTGCAGACGAAAATGAAAACAAAAGTGTATCACAGTATGTTCAGAAAATAATACATTTCATCCATAGCCTTCTATAGCTGTAATATTTACAAGTTTCTGGCATTAACACGTGTTTGTTAACATTTTCAGAAAACTGGTTGGTAAAATGCAAGAAATTTAACAGCTTTGTTAGTGCTGTTACGATTGTTACATTACATTTGTTAATGTCGATTTTAATGTATGTCTGTTGGTGAAATCGGGCATAAATGTATTTTATACTTTTTAAAGTCATACAAAATTAAAGGTGGGATTGATTTTGTGGTTAGAAGTTGGGAATGGTATTTTCTAATAAAATTGTATTTTCTTTCACTAATATTCTGCATAGGGTTGCCAGATTTCGAAAATGAAGAACTGGGACTTTTTTTTTACTGAAAAAAAATTAATTCTATAACATATAATACTCACAGCACTACGTAACTATCAGAAGCTGTATTACTCCTCCTGTCCTGCTCCTAGTATTTATCTGACTTTGAAGATCTGGAAAGAAGGTCTTTCAGTTGACGTACATAATTGTGGAACTCTGTGCAGCTCATCTGGTAGTTAAAAATACATTTAATTATGGCTTCAACTGTTGAGATCTTATGGCAACTTCATTCCTCTGTCCACTGCATATTCAAGCAGGGAAATACTCTTTCAGCATTGGTGCTTTGACCAGGAACATTAAAGATATATTCACACAGTTTCATTAATTCAGAGTACTGTTCTACACATTCACACTGTCTAAAGAAATAGGTCCACTTCTCTTTGCTTGATTTCTTATTCCAATCGTCTTCATTTACAAGTATTGCTTCTATATAGGCATTCAAATATGATAACTGATCAAAAAGGAGAGAGTCATCAATTGAGTGTCCCTTGGCATGCAAAAATATAATACTTGCTCCACTAAATTCCACTGTGGTATAGACACTAACAGCTTCCAATTAAAGATGGAAAATTCATTGAAAGGCGTTATGCACTTCTGCAGATAAACATGGCATGTATTATAAAACTCTCGCACCCCACTTTAAAATTTATTTATTTTTGCAATAGACAGTCCTTCCTCAACTTCAGCTTTTTTCAAAATAGATTTTGTTTTTAAGGGAACAAATCTTTCTGCTGTTGTACCAAAGTGTTTTCTCTAAATTTCTGTTCACTTCTAACACACTATTGTCTGCCTTTTCTAGTTTAAGGATTTGTCTATTAATTACATTCATGTGACTTTGGACAAACCAGAGATAGTGTTCACTTAGTGGATTTCGAACAGGTTAATCAGAACTTTTGGGGCCTTTTCTTCTGAGAGGTAAAATGATTTTAGCCCTCCATAAAGCTGTAGCGCTCTTTCCACTGCAAGAACTAAAGATGACCATCTCGTTTTTGTGTATGATAACAGCTTTATCAGTTGTAGCATGCAACTCCACGCCCAATACAATGAAATACAATGACGTTACTGCACTGCTGATGCAGCCTCCTCTAAGTTTTGGTGTTTCACTAATTTTACATGCTTCCTATTTGCCAATCCACTCTTCGAAATATCCACATATTTTAGTGAAAACAGATGAAGTGTTTCTTTGATTTTTCATATGTCAGAAACTGTCTGCTATTTTACTCCGTAAAACCCACAGACATGTGCAACAGATGCTCCACTTTCCAGTTTATTTATTAACTCCAGCTCCTGAGTTATGCTTAGGTTCACACGTTTTCTTTTAACACCAGACATTCTGCTAACAAAACTAGAGTAAGCCTGTAATGAACACAGGAGTACTACATGCACCAGAGAATGCCCGATTCAGAATGAAGCTAAGAATAATGTGAGTGCGTGACGCATACACAAACTGTTATGAATGTAGCCGAAGATTCTTGAACTTGCCTTCTCAATCAGACAAGCAGAGGAATATCGACCACTAATCAATAGTTTGTGCAGTGGAACCTCCCTCCATAAAGACAATTACAACCAAATACGTAAAATATGAAGCTATTAACAGTGAAGCAAATAAATATATACAAATTTAATAATTTGTTTTTGAGTTTGATTAATGAGTCACTATGTTTACACTCAACTTCACTTACTATGTTGTTGTATAATTGAAACATTTTCAAGATCATTTGATCTCATCCTCAGCTGTTTGGTGACTAAATGAACATTCTTCCTCCTCCACTACTACAGTGCTCCGATCCCTCTGCCATCTGGTGTTAGGGGCACTAAGTTTTAATACTTCATTTAATGCCGGGATTTCAAAATTTATAACTTTATCCTGGTTTTTGGTTATGAATATTTTTTCCCAAATCCCCAATTCTATGAGTGTACTTAAAGATTTTAACAGTTTTATGTTATGGCCAATGTTGTGGTTTTCTGTCCAAAAATGGTGTGACACTGCAGATTTTTCTGTTTGTTTTTTCTGTTTGTGTCACAGAAAACCACAACATTGGCCATAACATAAAACTGTTAAAATCTTTAAGTACACCTTTAGAATTGGAGATTTGGGAAAAATTATTCATAACCAAAAACCATGGTAAAGTTATAAATTTTGAAATCCCGGCATTAAATGAAGTATTAAAACTTAGTGCCCCTAACACCAGATGGCAGAGGGATCGGAGTACTGTAGTAGTGGAGGAAGAAGAATGTTCATTTAGTCACCAAACAGCTGAGGATGAGATCGAATGATCTTGAAAACGTTTCTATTATACAACAAGTAAGTGAAGCTTGAGTGTAAACATAGTGACTCATAAGTCAAACTCAAAAATGAAGAATACTTCACTGTTAATAATGCTTCTGCTTTTAATATTTATAATAATTTGTAACTTAAAACTTCACTTATCTTATAAGAAATTATGATAATTCTTATAAATTCTCTGGAATTGCGATTTTATGTAAACTTGTACACATCTTCAGCTGGAAATAAAGTTGTTGCCATTGTTACGAACACTAGATGTCAATATGTTCTTGTCAGTATTACCAAAATCTGAAAATAAAACAAATTTAAAAACAGAATCGACTGCCAGTATTTCAAAATTAATTACACGATGTTTGTTTTTTAAAATAAATATATTTTCCCAAAAACTATTGAAAACAGCAATAGTTTCATTTATAGATTAATAAATATACCCCTGAATAAAGATGATTTAATAAAAAATATAAACATTTTATTAATACTGTTTTAATTAATGGTTTTAATAAAGACTTTATAAATAAAAAAAATTGAAAAATTCAAATATCAAAAAACTGTTAATGATATTTCTATCCTTAGAAAAATAAAAGACGATTATAATTTTAAAAAATTTACTTACCATCCTTGGGTTAATAAACATTTTCAAACATTTTTAAAGAGTTTGGTATAACTTTAGTTACTCAAAATAAATATAGTATTAAAAATTTATTGCATTTCTCTTCAAAAGATAAAATTTCCTATTAATAAAAAATTTGGTATTTATCAGTTTAATTGTTTCTGTTGTGATAAAGTTTATATTGGAAAGACAAAACGTAATTTAGAAACCAGAACGAAAGAACATTTTCATAACATTAAGTATAAACAAACTGATACATCGGCCATAGCAGATCATTTTTGGTCATTTAACCATGAAATAAATCCAGAAGTTAAATTATTAAAACAATTAAATGGTCCGACGATTTAATGGTTTGGGAAAAGATATTTATTTTATAAAACAAACATTACGTAAGGAATTTTGAAATACCGGTAGTCGATTATGCTTTTAAATTTGTTTTATTTTCAGATTTTGGTAATACTGACAAGAACATATCGATATCTAGTGTTCGTAACAATGACAACAGCTTTGTTTCTGGCTGAAGATGTGTATAAGTTTGCATGAAATTGCGATCCTGGAGAATTTATAAGACTTATCATTTCTTAAAAGATAAGTGAAGTTTTAAGTTACAAATTATTATATTTGTATAGATTACAACCAAGTTCATTTATTTACCATACTTTTATATAATTTTTGGCAATGCCACAGTTTAATCATTGCAGATCTGTTAAATTTCATTTAAATTTATTTTATAACCAATGTCAAATTTAGTCTGTTAAAGATTTTACTGTATTAGGAGAATCTTATTTTAATATGCATTGCATAACATTTTCTTTTGGTGATTGCAGTGGCTGGCAAAGAAGATGCAGCAGCTTATGAGGGCTTGAGCTTCAGGAAAATGTCATCAAAAGAAGAATCTGCTTGGACTCGTAAAGATGTTGTGGCTGCTTGTTTTTGCTTATACTGCTTGTACCTATATTCCTAGCTTGTACTGAAAGGTACAAAAGAAAAGTGTTGGTTTGAATGAATGGCTGTTGGGTAGTACTTAAGGGAAAGCTGCACAGGTGTTCATAATGCACATTTTAAATGCTTTACATAAAAGATAGAATATAGCATACAGCTGTGCTAATGCTTTCATAAATTCATCTATCCATTATGGCTGAACTTGGAAAACTCTAATTCTAACCAACATTTTATGCAAGTGCTGTGCTTAAGATGTGGAAACAGAAATGTTCAATTTCATAATCAGAATTTCAAATTAAAATCACTAACTTTGCAGGCTGCATCAAGGAAATTTGAATATTTATCAATATTTTCAGAATGCTGTGAATCATAATTTGAAATCTAAATGAAATGGAAAAGAAAGGAAGTAAAGAAAGAATTATGTGGAAGAAAATGTATATATCAGAGTTACATTTTAGATGAAATGTTAAAAACTTATCAATGTAAGGAACATTTTTCTAAGGAAGATGTGAAATAATTTGAATTAGGGTTACATAAAGTGCATCACAAGAAGGGAGGGGCTTAGGCAGTACTTATATTTGATAAAATATTCAGTGCCTTGAAGCTTTCCTCTTTTATTTATATATTTATTTTAATTTAATGTAGTGTTAACTTATGGTATTAAGTTTGCACAACATGCATCCTGCAATGGCGTTACTACTTCAAATGCTGTGCAAACACATCAGAGCAGCTGATTATGTTGTAGTTGAGAAAGCCTTCTAATAACCATGTTAAGTTTTACAGCTATGTTGTTATTGCTCTTCAAAATGAATTTTTTCCTCATAATTTACTGAGAATATTTTCGTATGTGTAATAGTATCAAAATAGTTATATTTTGTACTTCATCTGTTTGTGACACTCTTAAAATGAAATCATATTCTGTGGCTCTAAAAAAGAAAAAAAAAATCAAAGAAATAAAGGTCTTCCTTGCTCGCACTTGGAGAGGAGACAAATCATGTTGAATTTCAATCATTCTTTAATCAAATGTACATTTTATCTTCCTTTTTGTGTACTTAATAGAGCACCATGTTGAATAAGCTTTGTTAGAAAATGTGAAAGTATTTGTAGCACTGAAAGCATTAAATAACACAAAGTACATTTTGAGTTGCATATTAGCTTAAAATAAATCAATAGTTTTTCTTCACTAATGTAGTGCAAGTCCCTTAACTCATTATTGAATATTTTTTCCTGATCACTAAACTCACTGTACTCACATCACTACGCACCTGTAAATTTGATGGTATAATGTATGTGAACCATATTATTTGAAGCAAAAGGTTAGGAAACAGTGATGTATTTAGCATTTGAAAGTAAGGAGTCGGTAATTCAAAAACAAACATCACTTAAATTATCCTTACTTGGACATGTTTCGGAGAACGGTTTGTCCCCATCGTCAGCAGTTACCCGACTGGTTGGATCCGTGGTTTCCTGAAATGAGGTGGTTGTCTGTGGTGGCATCTGTTGTCTGTGAGATGAACTTCCAAAGAGAGTTTTCAGACAGCAATTCAAAATTTAAACTACACTGTTTGTTTTTTATGATTAGCAACTTTTCCCAAACATCGAGTTCGGCTGCATTACTGGCTGGCTTTAATAGTTTTATATTTGGTATAATTTCATGATTGGTAGACCAGAAATGGTGGGATATTGCTGATTTTTCTATTTGTTTGTATTTCACACATCTCATATGTTCCTGTAATCTAATTTGTAAACTTCTTTTGGTTTTTCCTATGTAGAACTTATTGCAGTCTGAGCAGTTGATTTTGTATATACCTGATTTCTTGTTTTCAGGTACTGGGTCTTTCAGGTTGTTGCATAATAACATATCTTTTGGCATCTACAGGAAGCCAATACAAACAGATAATTACATCAAGAACAAGAGCTACAACCCTACACCCCACAAACATGCAGTTTTGAACAGCTTAGCACACAAACTAGTCAACATCCCATTGAAACAGAATGAATACAACAAAGAATATAACCACATGATTAACATAGCTGCAATTAATGGATACAATAAACAATTAATAGAAAAGAAAATTTGGAAATTCAAGAAACAGAAACACATATTGGATACCACAAAATTAACAGAATCAAAAACCTAGACACAGTTCAGGAAATTCACATATCATCCCAGAATGCATCATAAATTCAACAAGATATTCACGAAGTACAACATCAACCTAGCTCCAATAAATAAATTCAGTTTAAAAAACTTATTATGCAACAACCTGAAAGACCCAGTACCTGAAAACAAGAAATTAGGTAAATCCTTTCATGGAAGTGTTGAAAACAGTGTTGTTGTATAAATTAAATTAATTGGGAGTCGATTAATAACACTAAACAACACTTACTTTTAAATTTTCCCAAACTCCAAAATCAGTTTGGAACTGATGATGAAAGCGATATGCTTTTGAAATCAATTTTATAAAGAAGAAGGAAGTATTAACATCAACTTCTTAAGTTAAGTGGAGATTCTTTTACAACTATTTTTATTTGTGTAACAAACAGTATACTTTAAATTTCGAATTGCCATCTGAAAACTCTTTGAAAGTTCATCTCACAGACAGCAGATGCCACCACAGACAACCAGCTCACTTCAGAAAATCACAGATCCAACCAGTCGGATAACTGCTGACGATGGGGACAAACCGTTCTCCGAAACATGTCCAAGTATGGATAGTTTAAGTGATGTTTGTGTTTGAATTACCGACTCATTACTTTCATATGTGAACCAAGTTTACCAGAAATCTGCTGTAGAACCACAACGCCCTAAACTGAAGCCTGAAAAGTGCTTAAGACGGCCACTCGCAAGTAGCTGCTGGACATCCCTCGTCAGCTCTGTACTTGGTACGGGGCATGGCACTCCTTACATATGCCATGTCTAGAACGCTGCCTGTCAGGGGTAAACAATCCCTCCCGTACAATGGTGTGTTATTTTGCTTATATATTTCTAAGTATTCTGGACTCATTTTCCTCCACACACAGGCCCCACATAGAGCAGAGATGATGTCGTCAAACTCTTAAGCGCATACAGGTGTGAGCATAGTGGTAATTCCCTTCTTGTCAGTAAATCCTGGAACAGTGAATTATCATGGGTATGAACAGCGTAGCATTGCACCACTCTGCTACAAGGAAAGACATTTGAAATGTGTTAATATATCATTCCACAGAATTAATTACAATGTTATTAAAACAGAATTATGCCCGATTTCACCAACAGATGTTAAAATCGACATTAACAAATGTACCGTAACAATTGTCATAGCGCTAACACTACTGTTAAATTTCTTGCATTTCACCAACCTGTTTTCTGAAAATGTTAACAAACATGTGTTAACGCCAAGAAACTTATAAATATTACAGTTATAGAAGGCTAAGGAGAGTCTTATTATTCACTAAATGTGCTGCGATGCGCTTTTATTTTCATTTTCGTCTGCACACAGCTGAAAGTTGGCGGATGAACAAAATCATAAACAAAGCCGTGAGACAAATTTCTCATCAATGGAGAAAGAATTGTTAATTGAATTGGTGATGAAGTGTAAGGATATCGTGGAAAATAAGAGGACAGATGCGGTGAATGTAAAAGAGAAAGACATCACGGGGGAAAATATTGGAAATGAATTTAATTCAAATGCATGTGTCACTACTACAAGCACCAAACAACTTCGTCATATTATGTAAATTTAAAACGAGGAGAGAAGGACAAGTGACGAGTGACTTGAACGTTTCAAGACGGGAGGTGGACAGTGTATTATTCACATAATTCAGTGACTTATAAAATCACAAAGTTATTAATACTTGAAGCAAAGGTGAGATTGGCATATTCCTTTTGATGCATATTCTAACTCAGTATTACGTAAATTTAAAACCAGCAGCGAAGGACAAGTGACCTGAAAGTTTCAAGACAGTAGATGGACAATGTATTATCCACATAATTCAGTGAATTATAAAATCGCAAAGTTATTCATACTGGAAACAAAGGTGAGATCGGCATATTGCCATCATTGCATGTTCTAACTCAGTATTACATAAATTTAAAACAAGGAGCGAAGAAGGGCAAGTGACTTGAACGTTTCAAGACAGGAGGTGGACAGTATATTATCCACATAATTCAGTGAATTATAAAATCGCAAAGCTATTAATACTTGAAGCAGAGGCGAGATCAGCATATTCCTTTCAATGCATGTTCTAACCTCTCTTGTACTTCTGCAGTAACCTTTATAACAACTTGTTTGGACATTCTATACCTCTGTAGAAAATATTCTTCTGATAGCTCCTCAAAATAATTTCTCCTCATAGGCCGTTCTCTATTACGAATGCCATTTAGACGGTCTTACATATAGCAAATCAACATCAACAGCTGCATTCACACTTGCCATCTGGACTATTTACAGTTGTTAAGGACTTAACAACAGAAATTTCGTTTGTTAGGTTAACAAGAGATTTAACATGAGTGTTAAGCCAACACTTGGTAAAATGCAATTTTTGTTTCAAATATTGCTAAACTCGTGTTAAGTCTTAACATCTGTTGGTGAAATTGGGCATTACAAGAATAATTTAGTATAAAAACAGTAATATATATTGGTATCCTATGCTCTTTAAAATTGGCATCTTGATTACTTGAGACAAAAATCTGTGGCAGATTTTCAGCTAATTGGATTTGGCTGCTTGCCTACTTATCTGCACAAAATTGACACCAGAATGTGTACTTTGCAGTGAAGGTAACTTAAAATATAGCTATGGACCATCTGTGTGAGTGTTCTGTACTTATCTCTGCTCTTCTGGATTAAGGATCAAAATTATGTTGGGAACCAAAAAGATGAATGGAATTCATGTGTTTGGCCATTAGAAAACCACCGCTACCACATATGAAAATCCTGGGACTTCCTTGTCAAAAACAATGCGGTGCCAGCATATTTCAACAAGTTTCCAACATATTCAAAAAATGTACTGGCACTTTCTGAAATGGCAAATATCTATTCTGACATGTTATATTAAAGCATAATGACCAGACATAGAACAAAAGTGTGTCACTGGTATCTGACAAATTTACTAACAGATATATACAAATATAATAATTTGTAACTTAACTTCGCTTATCTTATAAGAAATGATGACACTTTTCTTATAAATTGTTCGGGATCGCGATTTCATGGAAATTCTTCCACATCATCAGCCGGAAACAACAAAGCTGTCGTCATCATTACGAACGCTAAATGTTAATATGTTCTTGTTAGTACTACCAAAATCTGAAAATGAAACAAACTTAAAAACACAATCGACTGCCAGTATTTCAAAATTCATTACACGATGTTTGTTTTTTAAAATAAATATATTTTCCCAAATCATTAAATCTATCAGACCATTTAATTGTTTTAATAATTTAACTTCTGGATTTATTTCATGGTTAAATGACCAAAAATGATCTGCTACGACCGATTTATCAGTTTGTTTATACTTAATGTTACTGGTTTCTAAATTACGTTTTGTCATTCCAATATAAACTTTATCACAATCAAAACAATTAAATTGATAAATATCAGATTTTTTATTATTAGTAATTTTATCTTTTTTAGAGAAATGCAATAATACTGTTTTTTTTTTAATACTGTGACTTTGTGGGTTTGTAGAATTAAAAGTCCAATTTTCCAAAATTCTAAATGTTCTTTATTTGCATAGAAATACACTGTTCAATTCTCATGTAACAACATTACGTCACATACACAACACACCAAGGTTGATGACCACAACAGCATTCTGATTACATCAGCTCTCGTTACACTCTACAGCTGTTTACTCCATAAAGTGTTTTCTACTGTTCACGACTGACTCTTGGCGAGTCGTCGCTCTCTTAAATACCTCATTGATAAATTCGAGAGATTTCTGGAACAAATAAGAAAACTATTATCAAGATATCATTAGAACCTTCCAAACGTGAAACCCTATCTGTGCCGGCAAGTCCTTTATCTCTGTGATACACTATCCATCTGTTATCTACCTACGCTATCTTCATTTGCCGGCTCTTTGTGTACACAAGCCGCATTATCATAGATAACGGCTTCGCAACAATACTATATTTATTTTGCTTCACTGCTAATAGCTTCATATTTTACGTATTACTAACAGATATTGTGAAGTGGTTTACGAGAACCATTGTATTCATTAATTCATTGTTCCAGGATTTAATTGGACATATTTGCAATATGATCCTTACTTGAGGGACACTCATATTGAATCTCACTTGAGTGTTAATAGATTGGATAACAAACTCAACTCTTGATGGCTCCAAGATAACATTTGCACTTCATTCAGGTGGTCTAAGTTTCCATTCTAACTTTCCACTTTGAACTTATTTCAAAAAATTGCCCATTATTGCCTTACAATTAAAGGACATTATTATTTAAAAACAAAAACAAAGTTAGAAATGAGTTAACATTGAGTTTTAAGGACTTAGTTCTTCAAAAGCTTCAGAGAAACTATTCAGTATGATAAAAAATGTTTTGGAGCTTTTGATTTAACATCACTTATTTTCAGGCTTCCCAATAGTCCTTTGAGTAAGGACTATGATACATTGAAGCCCAAAATTAATATAATTTTGAATCAGAACTAGTACTCTGTGCTCCATATATTGCTAGTATTTACCTGGAACACATTTTGTTAGGATCTAACATCCTCAGGAGTCGACATTAGCTGAGGAAGGTCCTAACGAAATGCATTCTAGGTAAACATTAGCAATATATGGAGCATAAAATACTATGTACGCAAGATTTCTTGAGCGCTGGATTTACGGTGTGGTGCAGGCAGAGGGGAAGAAGAGAGAGCTAACACGCTTTTGTTTCTGCAGTGTGGTCAACCTAGAAAAACACAATTCAGCCAAATTGCGGTAAGTTAAGCAAAGATATGCACCAAAGGTATGAGATGTGGCAATAAGCAATTTAACTCCATCCAATATGCTGTATGCTTATATATTTACTGTTATGAAACACATAAAAGTAGAAAACAAATATTATGATAGCTATAAACACCCTTTCGCTTTGTGATTCTTCGATTTCCAAGTCTACTGCGTCACTTTCATCGTTGGTATCCTCCAATGTGTTAATAATTTCATTAATTGCATTTTCTATTACACCATCGTTTCTCCAATATTGCATTTCCAGCTCTTGGACCTTCTTATCGTATCCTTCACAATCTGTCGCACCTATAGCAAGTTTCCGCAAATTGTGGCTCTCGTTAACATTGCGTGCTTTGTAAACATTCTTTATTTTTGCCCACGCCAGCTCAATTGCATTCAGATTACAGTTATACAGAGGTAGACGAAAAATAGTGTCCCCTTTTGAGAGCCATAACACTGACAACAGTCTTGCTTTTAGATTTGTTGTAAACTGGTTAGCTAATAATTAACCTCAAATTTGCTCAAAATGAAATGGTATACGTGTGAAAGCTTAGCATATTAGCCACTAGATGTCACAGTTTTTAGCGCATTTCCTGTTTCAAAGTTGTCATCTGTGTTTACGGAAATAGGCGAAACCTACCGAATGAGGACTTGGGACCCAAACGCTCAAGAAATCATCTGCATAAAGTACTAGTTTGACTCAAAATTATACTAACTTCCCAATCCTATTCACTTATAAAATAAAAATGAATCGAGAAGATACTGACACATTGCTTCACTCACACTGTTTTTCACAGGACATGTTTCAAGAGCTCTTGCTCCTATCATCAGCTGAGTCTCGACTGATGATGGGAGCAACAACTCTTGAAAAAAACAGTGTGAGTGAAGCAATGTGTCATTAACTCCTTGATTCACTTTTAACTTGTGCTTCACTGTCTCTATGCTTCTTTCAATTTTTATGCTTTTGAGTATTTACTTATGTTGAATTCTTCTGATTTAAGCTTTCTTTGAGAGCTGTGCAAACTAATAGATCATCTTTGTTCATGATGGTGTTAATTACCATTGATAGGATTTTTAGGTGCAAATATCAGATGAAAAGAGGAAGGGAAAGGGTGCTCAAATAAGGTTTGAAACAAAAGTGCTGGTTTATTCAACTAATCCAACGATTTCTCTTTCCTAATTTATTGAACTATAAACAGGTACATCAAATTATCACTCATCAGAAGAAGAAAAACACATGAAGCTGTTATACTTCAAGACATTAAGCATCTCTGCATTTTTAAAAGTAAGTCTGTTTCTCTTAAAAGATAGAGTGTCTTTATAGATGCTGAAGCTTCATCATCCACAGAAACCAGTGAAATAAATGTATTCACTTGGAATTGCAATTCTACAGATGTGGTGAAATCCTCAATGTCCAGATTTTTCTGAAGATTAAACTCAAGTTTGTCTTTGGCAAAGCCATCTAACTTCTCCATCATGGAAGTAAAAGTATCCCACTGTTTCTCCTTTTCCAAATCTTGTTTTTCTAATAGTTTAACAGCTGCAGTCAGATATTTGTAGCTATGGACACAATATAGTTCTGTCTGCAAATTATGTATCTTTTCCGGTAACAGAAGTTGCAGTGTCTTGGAAATTGCATCTGCATTGGTTGAATCCAAAGAAAGCACAGATTCTTTAATTTTGTCAAAATTCACACGCACGCACACAGACACACACGCACACACAGACACGCACACACACATTCGTAATTTCTTATCCTTACTGATTTCCCCATTTTCAGTGTTCATTTAACAGAGTGCATATGATTGCAATTAGAAAACAAAGTGAAACAAATCTCAGGGCTAAAACAAATATTTCATAACTCTGATATGTATCTGTCCTGCGTGGCATAGTGGGCTAGGGCAATGTGCTTTGGTTCCCTGCCACGGAAAGTACCTGGATTTGATCCCACCTTGAGTACAAATTTTAAGCTCCGGGTATAGGACTGGTGCACACTCAGCATCTTGAGGAATTTGAGGAGCTACGCTAGGTAGCAAACCATAGTCTAGAAAGCCAGCTTTCCAGCTGGGGGTGCTGTGATGCTGACCACATCTCCTCCCCGTATCGGTTGGATGATCACCCACCTCAGTCTTGCATATGTGGGCATGAGGCCGCAGTCAGATTGCCAGGCTCTGGCTCTGACTTGCTGTATTATGAATATGTATCTGTATGCAATTCATAATAATAATGTAATAATAATCATCATCACAGGCTAAAGCAAACTTAAGATCTATAATAAAAATGTCAACAGTTAAATGACAGTATTCAAAGTATAGTGGAAAATTGGAACAAAGTTGAGATAGAAAGTCTTTAATGTAAGGAACATAAAAATTGTCTTAGGATCATCAATAGAAGAAAATAACAAATGAAATGAAATTACATTTTTAAAAGAAGATATGTGAAGGTCATCAAGGATGCGAAGGGTAGGAGGGGAAGGTCAGTGCTGTGGAAACATAAACAAAGGTTGCCAGATTGCTTACACTGGTTAATCACTTATTCCTCAGGTCAGTTATCGCTAGTTTTGTGCAGGAAACAAGAGTTTGCTTGAGTATTCAGTTGCACTCTGTATTGTTAGCCTACTTTGTTAAAACACAATTAAAATACATTTTTACGGAAGCAAGACGTAGTGGCGGTAGGACTAGAGGTGGCCTGAGGATTCATGACCCAAGACAAAGCTCAGCTTATGGTTGGGGTGTTACATTGCACAGCCAAGCTAGAGAATTTGTCTGTTCTGAGAGAATCCTTCCAATAGAATGATGATTGTTTGCTCCTTATGAATGAACAGCTTATTCCTTTTATCCAAAAGCGACAGTAGATATGCTTGCACGTAAAAGAATTTCTGTAGGTCAAAATTCCGGAATATCGGCAGCATTGCTATGAACATGTCAATTAACAAAGTCATTATTGTGATACTAATGTGGCAAACACTTAATACCAAAGAAGGAAAGGTTTGAAAAAAACGAGGCGCTTGCACCAAGTTTTTTCAATTCTCGAGATTCCGTTATGTGCTTACCGCATGTGTATTGCATACTATTTTTTGCACTGTGTGTATTTATAGTAATCTGCATTTTAGTAGTTAAGATATTTTTTTTTTCCCCTTGTTCCATTTATACCCCGCCTTTAACTGCTATGGTCATATTGCCAGCCGTTCTCCTTTGGAACATACTGAAGATGTTAACTCGTTATCTTTGGTTTTTAATCATTAGATCACGCACACATTCACACTCTCATTCATACTTCCAGACTCTGGGGAAGATGGGGAATTATCTTGGTCAGAGAGAAATTCCCAACCCCAGCGCCTGGAATCGAACCCGGGACCCCTAGCACGGCAGGCAGGTGCTTTACCGACTGAGCTATGGGGGCCAGCCAGTTAAGATATTAGTTGAAATATCTATAAATATAATTGAAGATAAATGCTAGATTTTAGAACGTGCAGTGCCTATATGTGTTTCTATGCAGAAATACTGCATTATGCAGGAATGTCAACTTATGATGCATAGCAACAATAATGGTAAGTATGGAATATTAGTTCCATAGTGCAGAAATGATTTAAAAGAACTCACATGTGAAAACTCTACAATGCAGTGAATGAGTGAACAACTTATTTCTTTTTTTAAAGTAGGCTAATACAGTTTAACTGTGCATATTTTTGTTGAGGAGAGATTACTCGAACCCTTGTTTATGTTTTGAGTGTTGAGAGGATAAAGAAAGGGGATCTGGTGGGCAACATTGTAGCACCCTAGTGGAGTAACAGATGATGTTCACGTATCTGCTTTTAAAAATCAGACTGTAGCAAAACTAACCGTACTTGAGAAACACATCTTTATAGGAACCTGCATACTTAACTTCAATGTTTAACATGTTTGACACTACAAGGACTCCATACGACAGAACCATACAAAATTCTAGATCCCAGAAGTCTTCAGAAGATGGACATCATATGAAGTCCTATGCAGCACATTTAAGAGTCAGTTAACCAACTGGTGACTACTGGATAATAATGCCAATGTTACGTGTCTTCACGTCAGGATTTATGGCAGTGCAGTCTAAGGGCAATAGAAGTTCCTAACCTATCAAACCAAGGATATCAGGATCATACCTGCATTCAATAGAAACTGTGGTAAAGAACGGAGAGTGCCCAACTAAAGTAAATGCCCACCTCATTAGCGTAGATGGTAGTGTGTCTGCCTCACATTCAAGAGGTCCCAAGTTCAAATCTCGGTCAGGGTGAGTTACCTGGATAAGGTATTTTCCAGGGTTTTCCCTTATCCTTAAACACGAATGTCATAACAGATGAATGAAATAGGTGAAATGATACACAGCCCTGGGTCCATAGAGCTTAGAGCTACCAGATATTCATCTTTCAGCCAACGCTAAGACATATCGGACGATGAATGAAATGATGTTCAAACGAATACAGGGTACATAGAGCTTAGAGTTACCAGACATTTATCTCTCAGGATAAGGGAAAACCTCCAACGCTAAGTCATATCAGACGATGAATGAAATGATGTTCAAATGAATACAGGGTACATAGAGCTTAGAGTTACCAGACATTTATCTCTCAGGATAAGGGAAAACCTCCAACGCTAAGACATATCGGACGATGAATGAAATGATGTTCAAATGAATACAGGGTACATAGAGCTTAGAGTTACCAGACATTTATCTCTCAGGATAAGGGAAAACCTCCAACGTTGTCATATCGGACGATGAATGAAATGATGTTCAAATGAATACAGGGTACATAGAGCTTAGAGTTACCAGACATTTATCTCTCAGGATAAGGGAAAACCTCTAACATTGTCATATCAGACGATGAATGAAATGATGTTCAAATGAGTATAGGGTACATAGAGCTTAGACTTACCAGACATTTATCTTTCAGGATAAAGGAAAACCTCCAACATTAAGTCATATCAGACGATGAATGAAATGATGTTCAAATGAGTAGGGTACATAGAGCTTAGAGTTACCAGACATTCCTCTTTCAGGATAAAGGAAAACCTCCAACGTTAAGTCATATCAGACAATGAATGAAATGATGTTCAAATGAGTACAGGGTACATAGAGCTTAGAGTTACCAGACATTCATCTTTCAGGATAACGGAAAACCTCCAACATTAAGTCATATCAGACGATGAAAGAAATGAGTACAGGGTACATAGAGCTTAGAGTTACCAGACATTCATCTTTCAGGATAAAGGAAAATATCTAACATTAAGTCATATCGGACGATGAATGAAATGATGTTCAAATCAGTACAGGTTGCATAGAGCTTAGTTACCATTCATCTTTCAGGATAAAGGAAAATGTCCAACATTTAAGTTATATCGGATGATGAATGAAGTGATGTCCAAATCACCCTAGGGTCCGTAGAGCTTAGAGTTACAAGACATTTATCTTTCAGGATAAGGGGAAACTCAGAAAAAACATATTCAGATAACTCACCCTAACCAAGATTTGAACTCAGGACCTCTTGAATGTAAACAAACACACTGCAGAGTCAGGTCCAATTGCTCATGTTTGTAGGAAACTTTATATTCATTTTGATATCATTATTTGTATTGATGTACAGGCTGAAATGTAATCTTGCATCCATTTCTCTTATTTTTTAATGTAAGACACGCGTTCAGGAGAACACGGGTTCAATCTCTGGTTTTTCGTCATTTCCCTTTATTGCATTCAGTTCTCAGGTCTGTGGTGTATGTCTATGCAGGACTTCTGATGCAGATAATAGTACATTATTCTCAGTGTTGTGTTTGCCGTCCTCACTTGAGAGGATGCTTATCGACACCTGATCCGGAATATTGGTGGCTTCGCCGACTCTTAGCACTTGTTAGGGATTTTCTCAGGTCTTTGTAGCTGTGATCTGCGGTTCTTAACTTTATGCCTACTCTTCACCTTTTACACGTTTTCTTTTTATGGGAACGGTAACAGCATTAAGAATTACAAAAGTAGTTTGTTGTGATTTTACTGCATTACTGAGTTGCTCCGACTCAAACAGTAAGACGGTTGTCCACTAAGGTCTGATTGCAGATGGTATAAGTTGTAGCATGGCCATCATGAAATTTATCCATGATGGTAGCCTATACATATTTGTAATCTCGTGAAACCACTCTACATCTACCACATATGTAGGCTTGTCCTTACGTGCTGCAGTGCTGCAGCAGGCTCCTTTTTTTTAAGTAAGTTTTATTCACCGAAGGAATATACAATATTCATGGCTTCGTCAAATTTGTACCCATAAGAATAATACAATTCTTTTGAGTAATACAATTATGAATACAATAATAATTAAATAATACAATAGTAATTAAACAATACAATAGTATTAACTTTAAAGAGAGTCGATTAAAGACACTAGACAACACTTACTTTTAAATTTTTCCGGAACTAGTTTCAGAGGCTTTGCCTCTATCATCGGCCGGCTCTCTTTAAAGTTAATTTATCATAACAACACTGTTTTCAACACTTCCAAGAAAGTAATACAATAGTAGTTAAGTAATACAATAGTAATTAAAGTAATGGAGTAGTAATTAATAATAATGCAACTTAGGTCACATAATTTTTAATGTATTACATTTTTAATAATTAGACAGTAAGAGACATTATAACCTTTACCAAAAAAAAATCAATATTTACTTTATTATTTAATTTTACTTCTTAGAAACTCATCTTTTTTGTGTCATTATTTTTAATAGGATATTTTTTACAGCTTTTCTGAAATTTTTTTTATTTAGATTTTTTAGCTTACTGGGACTCTGTTGTTAATTCTTAGTAATAATAATAATAATAATAATAATAATAATAATAATAATAATAATAATAATAATAATAATAATAATTCTTTATTGCCTGTGTACTTGTACTTACAAGTTATAAGCATGGTCAGGTCACTATTTACAATTACATTATAGAGCAAGCATTACAATACAGTTTAATTACAATTACATTTTAGTGTGATTATTACAATACAGTTATTGTATTGCATATGCACGCGCACACACACACACACACACACACACACACACACACACACACAAATCTTTGTTCAGAATTCTTCCAGTCTATACAGAGGCTTATTTACAAGGTATTTCTTTAGCTTGGCCTTAAAGAAGGTAATCCGTAAAGTTTTAAATTCTGTTGGCACTTTATTATATAAAGTTGCTCCTATATTTGTCTTTGTCAGAAAACTTTTTTGTGTGTACTGATCTATATACATTACTCTGACTTGATCTAGTATTGTGCTTGTGCACCTCACAATGTCTTGAGATGTCTTTGGATCCATGTATTAAAAGTAGTACACGGTATACATACAGTGATACAACTGTGAGAATTTAATTTTTAATAAATAACTCTCTGCATGGATGGTCAGATCTTACATTTGAAATTATTCTTATACACATTTTTTGCAATGTTAACACTCTATTCATATGCACTCTTGCAGCACCACCCCAGAGTTCTATACCATACAGCAAATGAGGATATATCACACCATAATAAATTGTGTGTAATATACTTAGGTTTTTGAATCCAGAAAAATATTGTAATAGATATCCTCCTTTACTGATGTTATTACAGACTTCATCAATATGTCTGTCCCATGTTAGGTGTTTATCGAATATTATGCCTAGAAAAGAGGTCTGATCGCTTTCAACAATATGATCATTACCTACTTTGGTTATTAACTGTTCACCTTGTCTATGAGAAAGGGTAAATTTTATTATTTTAGTCTTATTTATATTTTATAAATCACAATGTAGAAATTTTAAAAGACCATGTAAATAACAATGCACTGTTACAAGTGTAAGAAATCGAGGACGACCAATAATGAACTCTTAATGTATGGAAAACACCTGTGTAACTAATGGAACACATCGTTGGCTTCAACGTGCTGAGACTCGGCAAGCTAAGTAATCAGTATTGCACATGTGTACAACCTTCCCCTCTTGCCTCCCTGATGTCCTAAGTTCCATAGACTTTCACACAAATGCATGTTGCGCAGTGATCATTTGCAGGACCACCAACACCCATAGTTATAGCTGTAGAACTTGAATATCTGTTGAAATTATTTAACAATCTATCATTGCTTTATATTTTAGTTCTAGAAACTAATTCCATCCTGCTTACATAAACAGATCTAATACCTAATGGTTACTAAATCCCAGGGCAGATTGTTTGTGATGTACCTATCATGTTGGCACGATACTCCATTCACGCGATCATCACGGGAACCCTCCCTAATGTGGTTCACATGTGGTTCACGTGCTCGCATTGTACCCAAGAATTCCTTTGTGTAACATTATTTAGTGGCTGATATTTCTTTATTTTGTGTGAGTGTGAAACGTGTTATAAATTCACTTTATTCAGTAATTCAATGTTACGAAAACTTTAACCAGTAAATAATAAACATGGTTAATGAACTTCTGAAAATTGTCTTTTTAAGTCTAGGCTACACTGAAAGTTTGCCAAAAATGGTGAAAATCATGGAATTTTTTTTTTTTTTTTTGGCATTTTTTGGTACTTAGGGTGTGTATTAATAGAAGGTGTGCTGTTTTTATCATTTGCATCATTTTAGGCCATCACATGACACTTTAAAGAGACCTGTGCAGGTGGGCGTGTACATTTAAATGCCTTGAGAGACAGCAAATTCATATTTCGTTTCTGGTTCCAATATCTATGTTTGATATTCCCACCAGATTGCTCTTTGAGAATTTTCTTTTCTTTCAGAAGTGTGTTGGCCTCCCTGTAAACAAGCACGTTTACAGTGATGCATACATTAATAAACACCAATGTGCCACACATGGCGCAATAAAGTGAATATCTTTGTTATTGTCTTCTTTTTGTCAGTTTTAGCTAAATTCTTCTGCCAAAATCTTTAATTCATTGGTCCTAATAGTTTATTAGGAGTGATTCCTTGAATATATATGATACTAGTGTAAAAGTGCAGATCGCTGGTTTGCTTACGTAATGTTGACTATTCCAAAACTTTGTGCTAGATTCGTTTTAAGTTTTTAATTAATTATGATAATAATAGTGAGAATATCAGAATATATAGCAATGTTAATAATCACTCTGGCAATGATCCAC
Source organism: Mantis religiosa (assembly GCA_030765055.1). Lineage (NCBI taxonomy): Eukaryota > Metazoa > Arthropoda > Insecta > Mantodea > Mantidae > Mantis > Mantis religiosa. The sequence continues at coordinate 20,684,590 of CM060952.1, forward strand.
TAATCTTTACCTCAGTTTATTTGGGTGTTATTTAACGCTGGTTTGCTTACGTAATATTGACTATTGCAAAACTTTGTGCTAGAGTCCTGTAAGTTTTTAGATAATTATGATAATAACTCTGGCAATTATCCACTGATCTTTATGTCACATATTACAGTATCGCTGGTTTGCTTGCATAATGTTGTTATTTTCCGCGGTATGCTCTGGAAGTTGGCAACGCCTGAGCTATGATGTCAGAGCCACGATATCCCTTCGCACCTTTTCTGCACTTTTACCGATACTAGATATATTCTCTCAGACCTGTGAATCTGAGTTTAGGTTAGGTTAGGCATTGAAGTGCAGTACAGATGTATTTTTTTATCTTGAAAAGTGCAGAGCGATGCGCAGTTGTATCTGGATGAGTCCACCTCAGAACGGTTGCAACTGGAGGGGAGGGCAGGTCAGTTGCGTACCAGTTGCGAGCAACTAAACACGTACAGAGCTACTCGGTAACACTACAGCTTGATTCAAAATGTGCTTGTCTCCTGGTTCCCAGAGAGAATTTACAAATGACGCCTCGTAGCAGCACACTAGGAAATAAAGTGCTAAATTTAAAAACACGAGAAGTAATAACCAATATCCAGAGATTTATGAAAAAGGAACAATGGTCTGGGTCAGCTATAAAAATCTGGGGAAGGGTATCTGAGACAAGTTGTGTCTGAAAGCAGTTTAGGAGATCTATTAAGGAAAGAAAAACCATTGGTGTTAGTGCAACAACGTGCTTCTCTATGCCCAGTAAACAAAGATTAAAAACATGCACAAAATCTAATTTGGATGTTTTAATTCAGAAGTAGTTAGACGAACTATGAATAATTTTTAAAGCACAGAAAAACTAAGACCAACTTTGAAGAAAGTGCTTATGAAGCTAAAAATTCTACTGACTTCCAAGGCAGTGTCTGGACATTAAGAAGAGTTCTTTTGAAGGTAAGAATATTTGAAGAAGAAGAAAAAAATACACTAAGCGTGACAGACAAATTTTAATTGAACATCGCACCATACGTGCAAAAAGTCTTAAGTATTTACGAAATATTCGGAGATATCGAAGTGAAGTTTATATAGTTTATATGGATGAAACTTATATAAATACAGCACATACTGGACCATATGCCTGGAGTGAAATACGTTACAGGGACTCTGCAGTGATATTGAAAGGCCGACAGTTGTTTATCATGCCTGCTGGAGGACAACAGGGTTTTGTTCCAAAAGCCTATGCACTATTTAAGATCCAACAAAAGCGTGGAGATTACTACCATAGTAAGAATTACAACTTAGTTTATAAGAGCTGCAAAACTGGCTTCAAGAATGAAATTTGTTTTTAGACACCTTATGCACCGCCCTCCCCTCTTTTAATCTTACGAGTGTGACGCATTGTGGCGATAGGTGCACTATCCCCACCACAGTTGCTACTCATCCCTACCACGCAGGATTCCTGTCAAGATAAAATAATGCATCTGTATAGTCGTACAGTTTATAAACTGTTTCAAAATGAACAGAATTTGTGATAGCTGCCCTAAAAGTTAAAGAAATCAGAAGAAAATTAAGTAATTCTTCAATCAAGAAGACTGAAGTCCACGAAAACTGAACATAATTTTGATGCCTTATCGCAGCCCTCCACATCAAAAGACACAGAAGCATGCACTAATTTAGCCAATGTTGATCTTCAGACTTTTGCAACATGTTCTTCTACCACAGCAAGTATGAAAAAACAGGCTCTTTTCACTACAATGGAGACAAAACAGTGAAGCCTGAAGAAAAAAGTGAGTACATGCTAGCACATAGTAGTATATGGGGAAAGATTTTTAAAGATGTTGCTTGTGGTAACTGTGGCTCAACACAATTGCATGCAGAGCCCTTGCAAGTGCTGGGATATGCCATAAAGCTTATCAGAAAATTTGGCAACTGTGAGCACAGCATAGAGTTTACCACAAGTCCCAAAGTTAGCTGTGATACTTCTTCTAGATCTCCTTATGAGGCAAACAGAAAAATGGTAAATGCATTCCTCTCTATTGGAAAGGGGCATCATGCTTTAGAGCAGTTTTCTATGCAGATGGGCATGCCAGCTTTAAGCCTTACTGGTTATAACCAACATTTGAAAAAGATTACTGAGCAAAATAAATCTTTCATGGAAGAAGTTCTCTGTCATGCTCACAATGCTGTACACAAACCCACGAAGAGGTTGACCCACAAATTTGTGGCAAAGAAATCCTTGATATTACTGTGTCCTACGATGGTACATGGCACAAGAGGGGTCATACTTTTCTGTATGGCATTGGAATATAGTTACTGATGTATTGACTGGACTGGTAATTGATTGTGAAATTCTTTCAACATTTTGTAATGTTTGTGCTCAGAAAACAAAAACCCTGGATAGAAAATGCAAAGAATATAATAAATGGTACACACAACATTGTAATAAAGGAGAGTGTGAGTCTAACTTCACTGGCAGCTCCAATTCTATGTAAGTGCATGCAGGTGAATCTCTGGAAGAAATCCATTTCAAAATGCACGATGTGCTATGTATCAGTTTTATCAGATGGAGATGCAAAATCCCTCAAGCACCTTCAAGAGCTCAATATTTATGGATCAGATGTACAAATTTCAAAAAAGGAATGCATAAATCATGTATCAAAACGACTCAGAACTGGATTAAAAAATATAGCTCAAGAATGGAAAGTAAAAGGTGTCACATTGGGTGGTAAGAAACCTGGGAGTTTGCAGGAAGATACAATGGTGAACGTTACCAATTATTATCACAGTGCAATAAAGAATAAAATTCCAGATGTTCATAAAATTAAATCTGCAATATATGCTACACTGTACCATTGCAATAGCACAGATGATGAGCCTATGCATCTCAAGTGCCCTGTGGGAGAAAATTCCTGGTGCATTTATAACCATGCCATTGTCAAAGGAGAACAACCACCAAAGCATGACAACACAAATATGAAGACAATGCTTTCAAAAAAAGTTGTCAAGAAATTGATGCCATTATATATTCGTTTAGCTTCTGATGAGCTGCTGGATAGGTGCACAGCAGAAAAAACACAGAATGCAAATGAATGTTTACACTCCCTGATATGGAACAGGTGTCCAAAAGAAATTTTTGTGTCAAGAAAGAAAATAGAGATTGCAATGACATCTGTTGTTGCATATTTCAACATGGGCTGCAAAGAAACACAAGAACTGAAGGCATTCATGTCAGACTTAGTATAAATGAATTAGGGATAAAGATCTGTGAGCTGAGAGATAGTCGTTGACTTCAGCGGAGTGCCACTTCTGGTCAGTCACATGAAAAGTCATCCCGCAGGAAGCTGAAATACAGTCAACTTGCTGCAGAGCAGAAGAAACAACAGAAGGAGGGTCCCATGTATGCAGCAGGAGAGTTTTAGCCACTTGCTAAGGTTAGAGACGTAACATTAGAGCAATCGTTACTTTAAAATTAATTTTCTGAGAAATTTTTTTCTAACATTTTTCAGTATACAAAATGCCCTACGGATCAAAGTTTTTCATTTAACTCTGTAAAAATTACATGATAGGTCCATAATATGTAAATAAGAAACTTCACATTCCCCCGTTTTTGTTAATGGTCATGTTTTGAACATTATATAGTGTTAAAGAATAAAAAAGTCAATATTTTCAAAATTTTGTGAGCTAATACATGGAAAATATTTTAGAACAAATATTAAGAGAATATTCCAAAAACTAAGAATGTGGGTCTTTTAGCCAAAAACAGACATTCAACATAAAAGTTCAAATCTTTTGACGCGTAGAACATTTTATGTAGCGAGTAATTTGTACAAAATGTTCACACAAAATAATTAATAACTAATGAAGTATTTGGTGTAGCAGCATGAAACTTTTCATGCAACTTTAGAATAGTGTTACGTAGAAAATGAAGCTAGTTACAGTGAAGCAATGAATATTACACAAGTGTAACTATTTGTAACAAAAACTTTACTTACCTTAAGAAAAATGATGTCAAATTTTTCTTATTAATGGAGATCGATTTCACAAACAAATCATTTGTATAATCAGTCCTAAACACTTTGTTGTCAAGGATACTGGTTACCATGTTATTATGTTTTTTCAGTATTGCCAAAATCTGAAAACAAAGCAAACCTAAAAGCAGAATCAACTGCTGGTATTTCAAAATTCATTACGCAGTGTTTATTTTTGAAAATAAATGTATTTTCCCAAACCATTAAATCTATCGGACCATTTAATTGTTTTAATAATTTAACTTCAGGATTTATTTCATGGTTAAATAACCAAAAATGATCTGCTGCGGCCGATTTATCAGTTTGTTTATACTTCATGTTACGAAAATGTTCTTTTGTTCTGGTTTCCAAATTACGTTTTGTCTTACCAATATAAAACTGATCACAATCTAAACAATTAAATTGAAAATACCAGATTTTATTATTAGGAATATTATCTTTTTAGAGAAATGTAATAAATTTTTAATACTATATTTATTTTGAGGAACTAAAGCTATACCAAACTCTTAAAATTTTTTGAAAATGTTTATTAACCGAAGGATGGTAAGTAAATTTTTTTTAAATTATAATCGTATTTTTTTTTTTTTTTTTTTCCTCCACGTAATGAATTTTGAAATATGAGCAGTTGATTCTGTTTTAGGTTTGTTTCGTTTTCAGATTTTGGCAATAATGAAAAAACATAATAACATGGTAACCGGTATCCTTGACGAAGTGTTTTGGACTGATGATACGAACAATTTGTTTGTGAAATTGATCTCCATTAATAAGAAACATTTGACAGAATAGTGTAGGGAAAAATATATAGATCAATGTGGCAAAACTGGAAGAGAAGACATAGCATGGATGAGAGTAAGAATAATATATCTAAAAGAGTTGAGAAGTAACGAGATAGGGATATGTGAATTTTGTGGAGATGAAGAGAGCGCTGTTCATTACCTGGTAGAATGTAGGGAGTTAACAAATTGAGGGGAAATATATGGGATAAGAAATGGGACAGCGTGAGCAAAGAGGTAGTGGGTTGTGTATGCTAACGGGGATGGGAGAAAAGAAAAATAGATGTATAGGAGATTTCTTATATAGGATAAGAGAAAAGTGAATTAGTATAAAAGAAGCGAAGGTCAGGAAGAAATGACACCAAGCTGCTCAGGAAAACCAAGCCTTATAGCCAGGGTACCTGAGTCAGCGATTAAATCTTAGGGTATAGCAATTTCATATATTTGTACAGGGTGTATAATACGGCATGTTCAATGTTAAATTTATTGTATTGACATCAAGTTGTATGGTGCATGTGTTTCTTATAAGACAGAAGCAAATTTTCTGGGAGTATGGATAGATCAGCATTTAGACTGGGAAGCACACATAAAGTATCTAGTAATAAAGTTAAATAAATTCTACTTCTCATTAAGAGTAATAAAAAATGAGTTGTATGCAAGTGACATGAGAACCTTATATTTTGCATATGCAGAAAGTCTAATGAGGTATGGCATTATGTTTTGGGGGGATAGTAAAGACAGTCACTTGGTTTTTAAAGTACAAAAAAGGATTGTTAGACGCCTAATGTCAGGAAAAAAATATGACTCCTGCAGGAACTTCTTTAAGGAGTTGAAAATCTTGACTCTGCCCAGTCTGTATATATACTGTTTGCTATGTTATACAAAACAAAACCTTGAAAATTTCACCACAAATAATCAAATACATCATCATAACACCAGAGGTAAAACAGACTTAAGAACAATAACACAATAACACAAGAACTACACTTTATTCCAAAGGAGTTAGATATTCAGCAGTCACTCTGTATAATAAACTACTGGCCAATCTGAAAAACATAAAATCCATGAGGTGTTTCAAGCTATCGTTGAAAGAAATTTTATTAAGTGATTCATATTATGATATAAGTGAATTTCTAGATACACTGTAGCTGGCCATATAATTGTATATATTTGTGATGCATTTTAAATGCTGTGTAGTTGTAGAGCCATGCAACTATATATATTTATGAGTTCATGCTTAGATCTTATTAATTACACTTGATGCAACTTATTTTTTATCTTTATACTTATATTATTTGTATTGTTCTAAATATTTGTATTGACGTATCCAATGTCATTGTATTGACTTAACAGATGAATAAAACTACTACTACTACTAATGGAAACTGTACAAATAAATAACTAATAATAAATAAGAAAAATTTGACATTTTTCTTAAGATAAGTGATGTTTTTGTTATAAATAGTTATACTTGTGTAATTAGAATAGTGTTCTAATTATGTGGCTAAATTTTCATAATGATAGGTTTTTTATTATAATAGAATTTGGAATGTTTAGTGCAGCCTTGCCTCAAGGCGAGCATTATAAGAAAGGCTTAATATAAAAATGTTAGGGAGACCCACATCCAATATAAAAATTGAGCAAAAAGCGAAAGGAAGTAGATATTCTGTTTATACCATGAAGAGACATCGGCACATAGACTTCATCTTTTGAAACTAGGTGAGTTGCATGGACTTTTTCCCGCAGCAGGTTGTTATTTTTCAGCATGAGCCGCCATTGCACATATCTCGTTTAAGATATGGAATAGAGTTGTGGGGATACTCACCAGCTCGTAAAGGATTATTCATAATTCAAAAGAGAATAGTGTGAGTAATATTGAATGTAAACCAGAGGAGTTCATGCCAGTCATTATTAAAAAAACTGAAAATTTTACCTCTTCTGTGCACGTATGTTCTGGAGTGTGCTTTGCATGCAAAAACAAGGATGGGAAGTAGCACCCTCCCAACAAATGAGTGCATTCATAGCCACAATACTCGCCAAAAATTGAATATACATATAATAAGAGCAAATACAAAAATGTACCATGATGGAACAGTGTACTCTAGTTCCATTATTTATAATAAATTACCAAATAATATTAAATCAATCAGCAAAATTGAATGCTTTAAAACAAACCTGGTGACATACCTGCTCGATCACTGCTTTACTCTGTCGAGGAGTTCCTAAATTCTTAAAGGCCATATTAAGAGCATTGTATTTGGATCCTAGATTAATGGTATTGTATTAGCTCATGCTGGTCAGTTCCTTTATTTTGTGTCAAATGTGAAACGTGTTATAAATTCACTTTATTCAGTGTATGAGTAATTTAATATTACTAAAACTTTAACCAACAAATAATGAACACGGTTAAAGAACTTCTGAAAACTCCCTTTTCAAGGCAAGCATTAGAGTGAGTGAGTGTGTGGGGTTTTAGGGCCCGTCGACAACAAGGTCATAGCATTAGTATAAAATGTTAGGGCGACCAATAAAAATTGAGCAAAAAGCGAAAGGAAGTAGAAATTCTGTTTATATAATGAAGAAACATCGGCGCATGGACTTAATTTTTCGAAACTAGATGAGCTGCATGGACTTTTTCCCGCAGCACGCTGTCATTTTTTGGCACGAGCCGCCACTGCATTACAGGCCATGACGAACTTATCAAAATTAAGCATATTTCTTGGGCTTCTAGCCGTAGTCTAGTGGCTTTTAAAAGTTACCAACGTTTCAGCTGAACTCTGAGCAGCTACCGTATCACCTGTGAAGATGCCAAGCGCTGTCCTTGGGAACTTTGAAACCCACCTAATCATACACTTAAAAGCCATATACTGGGTTAGATTTGAGTCCGGGACCTTGGGACCAGTAGCCATTGTCTAGCCAACTGAGCTACCCAGGACGACATAGGGGGAAAAAGAGCTATTTGTTACATAAGTATATTTTGTAAAATTAAAATGAGCCTTTGACCTCAGCAACAGCTATTTCTTATAGGCTTTTATGAATACCATATTGCCTCCAGAAGTTCAGCAGTTGGCGATGAATCACGCCTCCAGCTCCCATCTTGAGCCCCGATCAGTTGGATACAACTGAGATGGTATTTCTCTATAGGCTCACATTTTTTCACATGAACCTCTATCCCGCTTGTTCTTTTTTCTTCCAATTGTATTTCGCTTTGGGTTTGATGTATGGGTATCAACTAAATAGTTTGATATTTATTGGGAAGTTCAAAATGTACACGGTGTTCATTTTTATCGGTGATTTTACCGCGCAAAATTGGATATCATCAATAGCATCAGCAGACCAGCAGAAGATGCGAGTCGCCCAGGTTTACCTGGGCGGGGTGTTTGCTGCCCAGCACCTAGTCGCTTAGTGCGGCTTTATCTGGGCAGTATAAAATAATTGTCTTGTGTCACAGGCGGTTGTCTTGGGCAGTTGTATATATAGCCATTGTGAGCGCAAGTGCCCCCAGGGGGGGGGGAGTGTGCCCAGGGCTGGCTGCCCTCTTCCGCCTGCCTGGGAGGCATCTGAGCACAGCCCGCTTGACAGGCTAGAGGGAAAGGAACAAATGTTGAGGTATGGGTTTTACCAAGCACATTTCTGGGCTTGGGGGTATAGAGTCAGGGGAAAGTGGCGCTGCTCAGATTAGGTCGCCCAAAGCGTCTTTCAGCAGTCAGTATCCAGGACTACGGTGACGAACCCTATGGTCGTAATGGCCAAGGGTGTTCACCAGGTTATTGGGATGTGAGTCTAGCTTATTGTAGATGCTACGGGATCTCTCCCGCACCACGTCCACAGTATATGGGACTCCGGAGTAGGTGTGAAGGATATGGGACGGGAATCTACGTCCAATATCGTAGATAATTCGCAGCGCCCTGTTCTGGACGCACTGCAGCCTGCGAATAGTGGTCAGAGCCGCTGCTCTCCAGACTTCGCAGCCGTACAGAATCAGGGGCGGGATGATCGCCCGATACAGGCCTAGTTTAAGATGTGTTGGCATTGAAGATTGCTCCCTAAATGCTGCATGCCCTTGTCCGGCTTTAACTCGCACGTGAGGGGCGTAGGTGAGGCCGCGATCGAGGAGGACGTTGAGGTATTTGGCAGAGGGAACCCAGGGGATTTGCCTCTATATCAACCTCAGCGACTAATCCGGTCGCCCAGCTCGGACCTTAGCCAGGAGAAGAGCGGAGCTCTCCCCTGGGCTAATGGCTATCCTCCACTTCTCACTCCAACGGCCGATGGCTCGGAGCTGGCGCTGCAGCGGAGGATAGCAATATCGTAGGTTCTTGTTACGTGCCATTATGAGGACGTCGTCGGCATTTTGGCACGTAACAGTCTGTGGTTCTAGAGAGAAATCAGACATGTAGGCCGCAAAGAGTAGCGGAAACCGAACACTCCTTCCGGGACTCCTGCGGCTATGGGTCTGATTGATGACAGCCGTCCTTCCACTCTCCCTGAAAGTGCGGTCTCTGAGGAAACTGCTAATCAGGACGAGATAGGGAGGAGGTATATTAGCCTCCCTGAACTTGTACAGTAGGCCTTGATGCCAGGTGGTGGCAAAGCCTTTTTCTACGTCTAGCAGTACCGCGACTGTCTTGAAGTTTTCCTGGAATCCCAGGGCCGTCCTCTCGGCCAGTCGCAGCAGCTGTGAGGTCATGGAGTGTCCATGACGAAAACCAAACTGGTGATCGGGTAGGAGCTGCCTTTCCTCGAAGAGAGGGGTCAGGCGGGATAGAAGCAACCGCTCAAACCTCAATAGCATCGCTGATGGAGCGAGTTTATATACGATTCCTCTAGCGGCTTGCGATCGTACTTGATGTGCTGACAGCAGCTTTGAGGCCTCCCTCTACCAGCAGGTAAGTATACTATTTGAGAGGTGGGTCTGCCGGCGTAATATTAAGGTGCATAAAAAACTTTATAATGCAATGCACTGCAAAGCTAATTATGCAACCATCAAAGTATACCATGTAGAATATACCTAATGTTACATCAATGAAGACTTATTTCACAATAAACATCTGTTTTTTTGTTATAGCAGACATATATGCATATTATAAACCTGTTACATAAAATAGAAATAGTTAATTTGATCTCAATTCTTTTCTATCACCCACAGCTTCCTCACAATGTAATTTCATTACAAACCAGAAAATTAGCAGAAAATGTTCTAGGAATGATAAATAAATTAGTGTTACAATATGTACAAAGATTTTATCTAAGTCTAAACAAGAAAATATCTCTAGTACATAGTCTTATGTGTCCATTTTCTTATATTTTCGTACTCTCTTCCCCTTAAATACTGTCCGTATTTGTGAGAAGATATACTTGAGGCCTTTCTGTCTTATTTATTACTCCTAGATTGGGTACAGTTACTTTATAGAGTCCCTCTAGTCTCTCTTTTTGCGAGTAACTGATCCTGTATCCTGGAAATGTTTGCTGTACCTATTAATTTTAAAAGACATAAGGATACCAACATTTTTAGACATTTTAATCAAGCGTGAGAATGACAAAAAAAAAATTAAATCGTATACTCATAAAACTTAAGACGTTTGTGTTGCAAATAAAAGTATGTCAATTTGATGGTACCTGGACACTTTTGACAACATTACGCTCCGAGATACTTGTCTGAATACTGGATAATGTTGCATAAACTCCTCTATGCAGCGGTTTAAATTATATTTATATGTCGCACCAATTTTAATGCCGATACGAAAGTGGCATTCAACCATGAAGACGCGGTGGTCTGTTCATATCGAGGGGAAGTTGGTTGTATTAGTTACCAGGGCAACCACACTAAGAGCGCTGTATTTGCTTACTGTTTCGCACAACCTGGTTGGGGGGGGGGGGGGTTGGAGGATATATAGATATATGTAGTAAGTTAGCACTAGAAGGTTTTGCTTGGGCGAGAACGGAAGTGAGAAACTTGAAAGCGATAGGTCAGAAGAGGGAACTAGATAAATGTCCATTGTGTGGAGAAGAGAGTGCAGATTTCCATTGTATTGTCGCGAAGCCGTTATCTACGATATCGCGCCTAGTGTACACAAAGAGCCGGCAAATAAAGCGCTTGCTTGAGATAAAAGACTTGCCGGCACGGATTAAGTTACGCTTCTGGAAGTTGATAGAACGTTCAATGTCTTGTTTATTCCAGAAATATCTCGTGATTGTTACAGAACAGTCTCGAACTTATCAATGAGATATTTAAGGGGGCGACGACTCGCCAAGAGTCAGTCGCGAACAGTCGTAAGCAGTAAACAGCTGTAGAGTGTTGAAATGAGAGCTGATGTAACCAGAACGCTGTTTGTTATTTTCATCGACCTTGGTAGATTATGGTGTGTATGTGATGTAATGTTGTTACGTGAGAATTGAACAGTGTATTTCTACGGAAATAAAGAACATTTAGAATTTATGCAAATTGGACTTTTAATTCTACGAAACCACAAAGTCACAATATATTATATTGTAGTCAAACAAAGATATGGAGAGAGCAGCCCTGGCTAGGGCTGGTAAATGGGAGAATTTGGGGTCGAAGTAGTAATTAGAAAAATTTTGTCAGTAAAAGGGGAAAAGAACAGGAGAAATATAGGGAATTATTTAGGGAAAGTTAAAGAGAGATGCCTAAGAGCAATTAAGAAAAGATGTAGAGTAGGATGGGTGAAATGGCAAAATGTGTAAAAAGGAGTAGAGGGCCTCCAATACACAAAAATCTAGGGTTAAGTGCATGGGGACCAAATTATTATTCAATGACAAGCAACATGGTAGGATTTTCAGAATTTGGGAACATACGGCGTTTTCCAGTATGGATTTTATAATTGTAATCTTGAGTTTGTATTTTTATTTGTTGGTGTAAAAGGAAAAATGAGAAATAAATTACAAATTACAATTACTGTTCCGCAAAAATTACTGCTTCTTCTCCGTAGAGGGCACTATGCTTTCAAGATGGACTCACCAGTGAACTATGACGTCATTCTTACTCAATCGGTGGGCGGGCAATAACAAATAAAAATGAACATCGTGTATATACATATGGCTACAACGTGAAGCCAAAACCTAGGACATTTTTCAGTTCTTTGTTTAATCAGTGCTGTCACACCTCTAAGACAGTCTTATGCAGGCACGTATTCAGAAGTCAATTTCCGGGGGGGGGGGGGAGGTCCAAAAATCTACGTTGAATTATTTACTTTTAATAATTAATCAGGGATGTATTTTTATCATGTTAGTAAAACTAAAAAGATGTAATATATTGCATTCACATTACTTTCTCCATCCAATCTTCTACAAATTGTTCTCAGATAAGCTTGTGTTTGTCTTGTTTCTTTGGATAAAGTGATATAAGCAGCAATCAGATATTTAAAAACGAACCACTAATTGATGCATTTGAAGTATTAGTTCTCCTTGAATGAAAAAGGGAATAGGATCTTAGAAGTTAAAAATTACATACCTTAAGTAAGTATCGGAGAATTTAAACCACTGACAAATAATATATATATATATATATATATATATATATATATATCGGAATTATTTAACTTTGCAATACATTATTATAATTGACATTATTTGTGTATTTTAACGAGTTACTTGTGCAGTAACTTTTCGTTTATCTGTTAGGTTTAGAATAGTTATACAGACTTCACTTCCAGTAAAGCGAACTTCAGGGTTTATCATCAGAAAATTCACAATAGGCATTCTATTTGTTATGCAGCTATCTTAATTATGTGGTGTTTAAATTAAAATTATTGAAGCCATTTTCGGACGATTTTATTGAATGTCTTCGTTTCGCATCCTTGAAAGATAACGAAATTAAATCCTACATTTTATATTCCTCCAATATTTGGGTTCTGGAGCGCGCGCGCAGACATTTATTTTTAAGTGTTTTTTTTTTTTTTTTTTTTTTTTCCTATTCTGGTGTCCTCAAAACTTGCATTCCTGATGACATCTCAATATCAACTTTTTAAATGGAATGTAACACGTTTGTGCTTACTAGGCACGTGGTAGAGGCAATAAACATTGATCCCGTATACTGACATGAGTCTCTCTGGTTCTCACAATTTCGCAACTCATGTAAAGCACGAATGCTCCATTGCGTATCGTCATCAGGCAAACTGTTTGGTTATAAATTATTCCAACTGGAGCCCGCCTCCATAGTTTGGTGGTAGCGTGTCTGACCCCCCAGTGAAGAGATATTGGCCAATCTTGCCGCGTAAGGGGAAGGAGGGTTTACCTCCACCCACTGTCTGCGAATATAAGACGCAACGTTCCATTATGTAGAGAGAGCGAGAAAAAGGGAAATGCTTTCATGAGGAGATGGGGTGAAGTGAAAAAATCCACCTTTGCTCATATGAGCGCAAGTTGGGCACCGCAGAAGCGATTTCCAATCGAGATCAAGATAGTTTTCTCAATAGGACTTTTTACAGGGCATTTCCTTATCTTAATAAGTCCAATGTCGGGTAAATCTTATGTTCTAGTCGCTCTAGACTGATGTGATGGTATCACCCGTTTCATTTACTGCCCAATATGATTATCCAGTTAAAGGACGTTAAAGTATTAAAAATAAATAAAATACTAGGTTTCTTATGAAATTATGCAACGAGCAATTTTGAGACTGTTAAATGTGCATAACAATTGTTATATAGGATGAGATGTTTCGAAAATAGCTGATACGAGGGAAGCAGAAATTGCGGGAGTTGCGTATTTTATGAGCTCCACGTTCTCTTTTAACCTGATGTTTTTATCTATGATAACCTGGTTTCTTAGTTAAATAATCATGGAAATTAAAGAGGTGTTTATCGCCTTTTCCCAAAAAATTCAAAATTGTCGTGTCTCAAACATGCAGCATTTTAATCGGAATCAATAGACGTGTTTCGGAGAACAAAAATTTGACAAAAGTTCTTCCGTCCAAAAGAAGATGTTCACTCACTTTAGTCAATGACCCTTGTTTCAGTTTAAATAACTCAGTTCTGAAGACAGTCCTGAGGACAAGCAAGAGGTGCACAGTCGGGAACAAAAGAAAGAGTCACAGTTTCAGATTTATTTGATCATTTAGTCATTTGTTGCTAATATTTTTCTCAGAAATGTTTATTTCTTGTGAAACTATTTATTATTATTTTTTTATAAAATTACTTATTAAGATTTTAGTTAATTGATGTAAATTAATCATTTCTTCACACTAGCCGTACATAGGCTAAGGTTTATCATAGATAGGGCCAACATGAAAAATTCAATGCCACGGCCGGGATTTGAACCACGGATCTCCTGATTTCCGTCCAGTCGCTCTTACCCATTGAGCTACCATGGCCAACTTACTGTCATGACATTCAATTCTTCATTTGACTCGTATATTTCCCCGGTAAACCACTAATGGTAAGTCGCCACAAACGGTGTATCTCGGATGCGAGAGCCTCTAGTGTTTTACCGGGGAAATATACGAGTCAACTGGAGTAACAGCGAGTGGACGAAAACCAGGAGATCCGTGGTTCAAATCCCTGCCGTGGCATTGAATTTTTCATGTTGACTCTATCTACTTATTAAGAGTTTTCATTGCACTAGGCGGCCTTGTTTTGTACAGTGAATAGAGACGTTAAGAAGAGAAACTTAAATAAACTTTTTCAATTCATTTTAAACTTAGTTTTATTTCAACTATTTATTTATTAAAGGTTCGGAATGACAAGTCATTTGGGGGGGTCCGGACCCCCCCGGACTCCCCCCTTAAATACGTCCCTGGTCTTATGTGACTCGGTTTTTAATCAATAAATATGAAAGCGGAAGACGATGTTTGTGGAATGCTGAATATATAGTCTTTGGCAAGATCCATCGGCTCCTACCTATGAAGTTCTTCGTAAATTGTATGATGATGTCTTGTTCTCAATGCTTCGGCAATCAGAGACCTAATTTTATGCCAAGGATATTCTTTAAAATCTCTCTGAATGAGCAGGCGCTACCTGAAACAGCTTTTTCGTTGCATTAAAATAATATAGCCGTCGTAGGATTGCAGGACGTGTTAAACTTGGTTGGCCTAGCAACAAAAAATCAAATCTTTCGGTTTTCTTTGTGTTTTGAGTGCAGTCTTGTAAAATCGTTATCGCAGTTTTAAGCATCCAAATGTGCAAAAAAATTCGCAGAGTTTGATTGGCAGATGGTGAGTTTCCTACACTACCTTTAATCTCCTATATTGAGTATATTGTGGAATGCATGTTTACTTAAACGTTTTGGCGAAAACGAGTTTTTACTGAAGTTTAGGACATTTATTATTCTGTCTCACACAATATGTATCTAATATGAAGTGCACATGAATGAAAGTAATTATACTATACACTTTAGAACCCGCTGAGATATTTTAAACCATGTTCACAATGCAGTAAATAATATCCTAGTGATACGAGGTATCTTTTTGGAACAAAAGCTTAATTTCGAAAATGCATAAAAAGTTAAGCGTTGCTTCTTGCAATTCGTTGCATTATATTTCGTTACGATTAATTCCTTTCCTCATAATCCAAAAACTTATCTTTTTGAAGCTAAAAGGAAATAGAAAAGTAAGTTTGTCATTTTATATGCTTTTTCTGTAAGAAATTGTCAAAAAGACTTTCAAAAGTATAAAATACTCAAAGAGCCGATAAGTTGTTAGACTAGTGATCAAGAAAATGTTCCGTTTTAGCAGTAACTTTACGATCTATGAAGCGAAACTTTAACAATTAAGAAAAGTAAGCGGAATGATGTTTAAATAAATCGACAAAACGTGTTTTCATCCGACAGCTCGCTGAAGAACCCAGACTAAACCTGCAGGGGACATTGGGGGATATTTGTGATTTTAATTTCTTTCTATGGACGCTCTGTTCTTTTCAACTTCAAATTCTATATTGGGCGTTTTTTTTTTTTATTTACGTCGTCCAATGTTAAGTCATATCAGACGATGAATGAAATGGGTGAACTGGTGCTCAAATGCGCCCAGGGTCCTTAGAGCTTAGTTACCCGACATTCGTGTTTCGGATAAGAGAAAACCCCGGAAAAACCTTATCCATATAAGTCACCCTGACCGAGATTCGAACTCAGGACCTCTTGAGCGTGAGGCAGACACGCTACCATCTACGCTACCGAGGCGGGCATTATATTGTCGCGAGCCATTATCTACGATCGCGCGGCTTGTTTACACAAAGGAACTGACAGTGTGGAAATAAAGAGCGTGCATAAGCAGATAAACATAGCGTTTGAGATAAAGGACTTGCCGACACAGATTAAGTTTCGCTTCTGGAAGGTGATAGAACGTTCAATGTCTTGTTTATTCCAGAAATATCTCGTGATTGTTACAGAACAATCTCGAACTTATCAATGAGATACTTAAGGGGATGACGACTCGCCAAGAGTCAGTCGTGAACAGATGTTGTAACAGGAGAGTTGTAAACAGATGTAATCCGAACGCTGTTTGTTATTGTCATCGACC
Organism: Mantis religiosa; assembly: GCA_030765055.1. Classification (NCBI taxonomy): domain Eukaryota; kingdom Metazoa; phylum Arthropoda; class Insecta; order Mantodea; family Mantidae; genus Mantis; species Mantis religiosa. The sequence continues at coordinate 20,700,864 of CM060952.1, forward strand.
TTGGTGTTGTACATTGTGATATGTTATGCTATGAAGTGTGTTTCTAAGCAAATAAAGAACATTTCAAATTTCGGCAAATTGCACTTTTAATTCTACGAACCCACAAAGTCACAATTGGTGTCAGGAAGTGGAACAACGACGATATCACTGAGAAGATGAAAGAAATGAAGGCTGAATTAACAACGAAGACGGAAGCTGCAAATAGCAACTTAGCCGCGACGATGACCGCGAAGATGACCGACACCAAGAAGAGCAGCCGGAAGAACGAGAAGGCCCGGCGTGGTGAGGAGCACGTCGGCGCCATCACCACCATCACCTCGAGTGACACTGCGCGCCGTCAGCCGGCGTATGGATGACAGCCTCATCGCGGATGTTTGGGTGAGAGGGAAGCCGTGCCGCGTACTCGTAGACACCGGGGCAGCCGTGACCATCATCAGACCTGACGTGACCAAGCGTTTGCCGTCGAGAAAGCCGAGCCGACCATACCAGCTAGTGACGGCATTGGGAGACACCTTGTGTGGAGAAGGAGGCCTTGCTACAGTTGACCTTGGGAAGGAGTGCCGTACGTCTGTGGGTGTTCGTCGCGAAGGTGGCTGAGGATGTGATACTGGGATTGGATGCCCTCAGGAGCCACGAGGCGACGGTCGACGTCGGCGAGAAGGTCCTGCGGCTTAATGGAGAAGTGATACTTCGGCAACCCGAAGAGCGCCTTGGAATCTGCAGGGTCATCTTGAAGGAAGACATGGTTGTCACCGCAAGAAGCGAGGTGGTGGTGACGGTGCGACTGGAAGGCCAGCGAACGAAAACCATGATGCTGGACCAGAAGACGCCGGTGCACGGTATATGTGTGGCCAGGACATTGTTGCCGTGCCGAGAGGAGGTGCCAATGAGACTGCTCAACCTCTCAGAAACCGATAACGACATCCAGGCCTGGAAGAGCTGGGAACGTGCGAGCCCGTGGTCAGCGTGACAGCAATCGACAAGACACAGGAGCCGGTCCCGACTGGAAGGCTTACTAGAGAGGGTGGTCGACCACCTTGCCGCAGAACAGCTGAACAAGACACTTTGCACTGCTGCTATTCTGGGATTCCCACAACCAGGTGGCGCCTTCATTGTGGACACTGACGCCAGCGACCATTGCATTGGAGGCGTCCTAATGCAAATCCAGGGCGGCCATGAGCGGGTGATAGCCTACTACAGCAAGACGATATCCAAGGCAGAGAAGAAATACTGCGTCAACCGGCGAGAGTTACTGGCGGTAGTAAAGACATTGGAGGACTTCCACAAGTACCTTTATAGTCAGCCATTCCACCTGAGGACTGACCACTCCGCCCTAACCTGGCTACTGAGTTTCAGGAACCTGGAATGCCAGACAGCCCGTTGGATCCAGAGGCTGCAGTACGACTTCACCTCTGAACATTGTAGAGGGAAGAACCACAGTAACGCAGACGCCATGTCCCGAAGACCCTGCCCAGGGAAGTGCGCAATGCACAAGAGTGGAAGAGAAGGAGCGTGCCACAGCTGTCGAGAGTAGTCACGGCAGTGCCTGCGGATGGCTGTGATAGCACAGGCTTGAGGAGGGAGCAGCTGGCGGACGCAGACTTGGGGCCACTCTTGACGGAAGTGGAGGCAGGGAAAAGACCAACCTGGGAGGACATCACACCGAGGAGCGCCACCTGCAAGTCGTAGTGGGCCCAATGGGACTCACTGAAGACAAGAGAGGGCGTGCTGTTCCGGGTTTAGCCCAGAGGTTCTACTCCCATTAGTCCTGAACCCGTAGGAACTGGACCCGGGCCTCCTTCGACCAGGGAGTTATCCGAGCTGTCCCAAAGGGCGCTCGGCGTCCTCCGTGGGGCTTTCCATGGGACAAGACCTAGAGACTAACAAGCTCCCCCATCTGGTCCTGTGGACTCAAGACGGGATGGAAGTGGATACGCCACTTACGCGCGTCAACACTCAAGGTGAAGACTACCGAAAAACCTCGGTGGGGCCGCCTGGTGATCTAGCACACCTTCTACTAGCTTTGCAGGCTAGTACCCGGGAGAATTAATGGCTTCCCTCAACCCCGTCCGAAGACGTACCCGATTCCCACGGGTTTCGGGAACACACTGCCCCCTCGAGTCCATCCCAATCCGAACAACTCCCGAAGGAGGGGCTCGGCTGTTCGGCCCGAGGTTCCTCTAGTAACGTCAGAGGTACCACGAGTGCTAAGGGTCCGCAGCGCCGCTGTTCCGGGTATGGGAATCGTCCGATGGGAAGACGCAGAGAGAACAGTTGGTACTTCCCCGAAGTAAGGTCCCGGAAGTCTTGGAGGAAGTGCACGCCGGTACTTCAGGAGGACATCTGGGGGCAAACCGAACAATCGACAAACTCCGACAGCGCTACTACTAACTGAGGCTCCGAGCAGACGCTTAGAGATACTGCCGTCAGTGTCACGTGTGCGCGGCGAGTCGCGGCCCCCAGACTAGAAGCCGTGGTCGCATGCAGCAGTGCAACGTCGGATCGCCGTCGACCTAGCTGGACCATTCCTAGTGTCCGACCGAGGCAACAAGTACCTGATGGTGGTCGTGGATTACTTTACCAAGTGGCCGGAGGTGTATGCCAGGAGGCAAAGACAATCACAGACTGCCTCGTGGAGCAAGTGTTCTGCCGATTTGGGATGCCGTTAGAGCACCACAGCGTCCAGGTACTGGGGTGAACGAGACCCGCACATCCCCAGTCGGATGGCATGGTGGAGAGATACTTCAAGACCTTAGAAGAACATCTGATGAAGGTCGGCCAGCCGGCCATCAGCGAGACTGGGACGGCAAGGTGCCACTGTTCCTGCTAGCCTGCCGCTCGTCGACATACGATACCACTGGGATGACGCCAGCCAGCTTAATGTTCGGCCGGGAGTTACACCTCCCCTGTGATCTGGCTTTTGAAAGGCCCCCGGACGCAAAACAGCCAGCAACCGAGTATGTGGAGAACCTGGTGGACCTTCTTCACGACATGCATGAGATGGATCGTCGGAACATCCAGAAGGCGGGCGACCGCATGAAGACCCGATACGACAGGCAAGCCAACAGCCAAGGATTCCAGCAGCATGACCTGGTCTGGTTGTATTGCCCTACTCGGACCAAGGGACGCTGCCCGAAACTTCAGCAGCCATATCAAGGACCATAGCGGGTGGTAAAGATGATTAACGACGTGGTCTACCGCATCCAGAAGGTCCCCGAGGGAAGATGTTGGTGGTACACCTGGATCGTCTGGCCCGCTACGATAGTAGCGATCAGCCTTGAGGAGGGAACAGTGTGATAGGTGGACAGTGTGGAAATAAAGAGCGTGCATAAGCAGATAAACATAGCGCTTGATATAACGGACTTGCCGGCACAGATTAAGTTACGGTTCTGGAAGGTGATAAAACGTTCAATGTCTTGTTTATTCCAAAAATATCTTGTCTCGAACTTATCAATGAGATACTTAAGGGGGCGATGACTCGCCAAGAACGTGAGGCACACGCACTACCATCTACGCTACCGAAGCGGGCATGATGATGATAACCATTATGATGATGATGAAGACGACAATTATGATGATGATAAATCGTTCTTTCAGTTTGGCAAATGAGACGTTTCCTTAGAAATTTTAGCTGTCACCAGTAATTACATATCTTTTGTGATCATGCAGCATAAATATTTTGCTAGTGGCATGAAAGTACCTATCAGACACAAAATATATTTTAAGTTTCGTGTACCACAAGGTACAAGGTACAAGGTGCCTATTTTCTTATTGTTTGTAAATGATTTACAGTCAAATATTACAGCTAAAACAATAGTTAAATATGCTGACGACACAAATATATTAATTGAAAGCAATGCACTTGAAGAGCTACAAATCATATCGAGCAGAATGTTCAGTAATATTTCTAAATGTTTCAGCAATAATAATTTAATCGTAAACCTGGATAAGACACATGTAATTCATTTTCATGTTTTCTTAGATTAAGTCTTCTGCACAATCACAATTAATATGTAATAATAAAGTAATTAAATATATAAATACTACTAAATTTCTTGGTCATTGGATACAGAGTAACCTAAAATGAGAGACACATGTTGATCATCTAATTAAAAAACTGAGTACAATTTGTTATAATTTCAAACAACTGGTACACATAGTTAACATAAAAACTCTCAGAAGCGTGTATTTTGCATGTGCTCACTCCATTTTAAAATATGGCGTAACATTATGGGGTAACTCACTACATTGTAAATCATTATTCATAATGCAAAAACGGATTCTAAGAATACTTGGAGGAGTTAAATCAACATCTACTTGCAGACAATTATTTAAAAATTATAAAATCTTACCTCTCTCATATATTTTCATTTTTGAAATTTTAAAATTTACAAAGACAAATTTAATGAAAGGAAACGGCCACTGTACCTTTAATGACACAGTTCATAACCATAATACTAGACAGAGAATGGATATCTATGTGAATAGAAGTAACACAAGAGCTCATCAAAACAGTGAATAAACTTAGGAATCACTTTTTCTAATAAACTGCCTATAGCCAATAAAACCACTTGCAATTTTTCAGCATTTAAAAAGTCAGTTTTAGCATACTTGCTAGACCACTGTTTTTATTCTGTTAGTGAATTTATAGAAAGTTTATAATATTGTTACATTTCTGAATTAATTGTGTATATTATAAAATTCTTGAGATATCTTTATAAATCATTATTTGGTACAAATACTGGCTTGTCCTTATTGGGTGTGACTTGTTAATTTACAAGTATAGTTAATTGCACTGTAAATTCATTCAGATTCAGATTTTATTCTGCCATTTGCAATATGTTTTACAAAGCATCGTCAAAAGTAACACTACAATTACATTTTTACAGTTCAATAATAAAACAAATAAATCTATTTACAGATTATTAGCAGTTCTAGATATACACAATACATTGATAACAAAATTTAATAAACTAAGTCTCTCTTCCCTTTTTGTATTCCTCAATTGAGTAGAAAGCGTTTTTCACTAGGTAAGTCTTTATTGCGTATGTTTTCTTCACTTCTTCATTTATTGCCTTGATAGAGTGAGGTAAATGATTATATAAATTTTTTGCAGTACTTTCAATACATTTGGCAGCTAATGTTCCCCCGAACCTATTTCTAAAGTAGTTCTGTTTTGTTCTTGTATTATATTCATGAATGTTTCTATTTTTTCCTTCTATGTGGTTTCTTATTACATGTTTGAGACATTCAAATATATATAAAGAGGGTAATGTGAGTATTTTACGTTTTTTAAAGCTACTTTTACATCATTGTCTTCTAGGGATCATAGTACTCAAGTACAAAGTATGATTTACAAGATGAATAAATTATCTATCTATTTAAACCATAATGTAAGGGTAATATTACATATTAGTTTTATTACGAGGGCTGTTCAATAATGAATGATAAACATCTTTTTTTTTTTTTTTTTTTTTTTACAACGTACCTTTACTCATCCTCATAATTTTGATGACTAGTCTCAAATTATTCTCCCCTGAATGTGATACACTTGTCCCAGCATTTCTGCCAGTCTTCTTTTGAGAGATCCTTCAAAATTGCCTCTGCGGCCTTCACCACTGCTTCTGATGATGGATAATGCCTCCCACGAAGGCGTTTCTTCAAGTTAGGGAATAGAAAAAATTCACATGGGACTAAATCCAGACCATAGGGAGGGTGAGGTATGCATTTCACATTGACTTTTGCAAGTTATTCAGCAACAACATTGGCAATATGCGGCCGTGCATTATCGTAGAGCAGCATCCACCCTGCTTACCGGAAATGTGGTCTTTTGCGCCTGATATCGACTTGCAATGTTTTCAGGACATCCCTGTAGTATTGTCCAGCCACTGATGTGTGTGCAGGTACCACATGTTGATAAACCATTCCACGAATATAAAAGAACAAGATGAATATCAAGGAATGAGATGACCATAACTTTCCTAGCAGAAGCAACCAGTTTTGTATTTTGGGGGGTTGGTGATGAAGCAGATTTCCACTCTGAGCTCTGCTGTTTGCTCTCAGGATCAAAATGATGTAGCCAAGTTTCATCAGCAGTGATTAGGTTTGGAAGAAACTCTGGATATTCCTCTAACATCAACTTTAACTGCAGGTCCTTTTGTTAGGGAATCAACAGTCTTGGAACACATCGCACACAAACACGTCTCATGTGTAATGTTTCTGTCACCAACGTGTGGGTGGCACCCAATGAAATGTTCAGTATTTCAGAAAGTGATCTTAAGGTAATTCGTCGATCCTCTCTCACAATGGCAGCAGCAGTGTTGATGTTATTTTCCATAAGAACAGTAACTAGAGCACCGGGTCCACTTTCTTTGAAATTGATTGTCTCCCCTCTTTCAACATTTTAAACCACCTTCGAGCTGTGCTGTAGGGAAGAACAGATTCTCCATAGGCTTCCTGTAACATTGTATAGGCCTCAGCTGAAGATATGTTGAGAAGAAAGCAGAATTTCAAAGCCGCATATTGTTCCTTGTGTGTTACCTCCATTGCAGTGGTAGGCGATACTGAACATGTCTGAACTTGCCTGGTTCTCACAGGCGGGAACCAAAAGTACCAACAATTAAACTACTACAGCGTGTTTGTTTCACATTAAGCTGACAGGATATAATAAGATTGAATTTTAGTGCGAAAAATTATGACCGTAAAAAAGTTATGATCATTCTTTATTGAACAGCCCTTGTAGTTTTATTTTTTCCCTCTCTTTATCTTACTTTAGAATGCAATTTTTTTAATTTACGTCCCCCAAGATTAACTCATATTGGATGATCAATGAAGTTATGCTTTAATGAACCGAGGGTCCATAGAGTTTAGAATTATTAGATAATCATCTTTCAGGATAATGGAAAACTCCGAAAAGAAAACTTTATCCAGATAACTCACACTGATTGAGATTCGAACTCGGGACCTCCTTAACGCGAGGCATCCACGCTATCACCCAAGCTATAAAGGCGGGCATTGACAGCATAAAAATTCCATTGTCATTGCTATAAGCCATGGTCGTATATGAAGTTTCCTCAATTTTGTTAATTAATTTTGTTCTCAATCATGTTACTTTGAGCATCATTAATAGTACATACCGTATCACTTAGTACCTTCAAGACATCTTAACTGTTGTTAAGACATTGAATAAAGTAAAATTGAAAAAGTCATTGCCACGGCTGAGATTTGAAACACGGATCTCCTGTTTTCCGTCCAGTCGCTCTTACCCATTGAGCTACCTTGGCCAGCGTGCCGTCATGACATTGAATTTTTCATTTTGACTCTATCTGTCCAGAACCTTAGCCTATATACGGCTAGTGTGAAGAAATGATTAATTTCCATCAATTAACTAAATAATAAGAGTTAAATGATGAAGCCCGGGACTCAAGTACTTACAATAGTAAGTCGCCACAAATGGTTTATCTCAGATACGAGGGTGGTTTAGCGGGAAAATACATGAGTCAATTGGAGAATTTAATGTCACAACGCACATTGGCCATGGCAGCTCAATGGGTAAGAGCGACTGGACAGAAATCAGGATATCCGTGGTTCAAATCCCGAAGGATTAATTTAAATATAAGACATTAATATAACGGATTACAAGATATAAATGTTTTCACAGATATGTCTAACAAAGAGCCAGAGGCAGGAACATCGGGGCCACCAACAGCTCAACAACAGCCCCAACAAGTTGTCTATTACATTATTCAGGACAGATCTCCTCGTCCTCGGTATGGTCCATATTCAATAAACCAAGTAAGTATTAACCAAATATATTGCATACATTTATAGATCCACAGGCTTCAACAGCTCAGTGAAAGGTATGAAACGACTTGTAAAACTGTCTGAGTCATGTATGTAGGATGTCGCTAATGCTCTGGAATCAACAACTCCTTCTGGCTTCCCAGCACTTAGAAGTTATATCTTGATAATTTTGTAAAGCTGCACAGCTTTGTAGGTTTCTATATCTTGAGAGCACACTACACAATTTTGAGAAGTTAGTACGCCAATTCTATGATGTTATCCTAGGCAATCATGTCTTGTAGTAAGCCTCATCAGATTTACGTGGCAATTCTGGAATTACGGAGGGATTTTCTACAAGTATTTTCATACAAGGTGTATATAAATGAATATTGAGGCTTAACTTTTTATAATATTTACTACATTCAACTTACAGTTATAAATGATATGTCAAATGAAAAAGCAACTAAAACAGTTTTGTTTGTTGGCACCAGTGCATAGGTGCCTGCAATATTTCTGCCGCAATCAGCTAGACAACGGTAGCAGCAAGATGGCGACTAGTAAACAGAAAGTGTTTTGTGTTTTGCAGTTTGCAAAGACAGAATCTGTAGTTACTGTGCAACGTGCGTTCCGCATTAAGTTCGTTTGTGATCCTTCTAGTGATAACATTCGTAGATGGTATCACCAGTTTGAAGATAGCGGCTGTCTTTGTAAATGTAAGAGCATGGGACGACCAAGAGTAAGTGAACAGACAGTTAAGCGAGTGAGAGAGTTGTTCACTCGTAGCCCAAAGAAATCAGTCCAGAGGGCTAGTTGTGAATTACAAGTTCCTGTGTCAACTGTTTGGAAAGTTGTAAGAAAACGCACACAGCTACGTCCTTACTGTTTATAGTTATTACAGACTCTAAAGCCAACAGGCCACAGATTACGTGCCAACTTAACAAATGACATGTTTCATGACGATGACGATTTTAGGGATCGTGTTGTCTTCAGTGATGAATCGACCTTTCATCTTAGTGGACATGTTAACACTCATAATGTGTGCATCTGGGGCTCAGAAAATCCTCATGAGATGTTACAAATGCACCGAGATTCCCTAAAGTGAATGTTTTTTGTGCCGTATCCCGGAGAAAAGTTTATGGGCCTTTCTTTTTTGGTGAACCTACTGTAACTAGCACTTCCTACCTTGACACACTATAGCAATGGCTCTTCCCTAAGTTGGAAGAAACTGAGCCAGAGAACTTCATTTTTCAGCAGGAATGTGCGCCACCTCACTGTCATAACGAAGTACGCGACTGGTTGAGTGCTGGATAGTCCGCAAAGGCCCCAATGACAGGGCTTGCTATGCATGGCCTCCACGTTCTCCTGAACTAATGCCATGTGATTTTTACTTTGGGGCTTTATCAAGGATCGTGTGTACGTGCCTGCGCTACCAGCTGATCACCCTGAATTAAGAAACTGGATTGAAGCAGCTGTTGCTACAATTACTGTTAGTTTTTATTCATCCTTTTGATCATATTACATGATATAGGACACATCAAGTACTTATAACTAAAAATTATACAATATACATGTTTGGAATGAAACTTCAACTGTATGTACAGTATAATAATAATGATAATGATAATGATAACGATAACAATAACGATAATAATAATAATAATAATAATAATAATAATAATAATAATAATAATAATAATAATAATAATAATAATAATAATAATAATAATAATAATAATAATAATAATAATAATAATAATAATAATAATAATAATAATAATAATAATAATAATAATAATAATAATAATAATAATAATAATAATAATAATAATAATAATAATAATAATAATAATAATAATAATAATAATAATAATAATAATAATAATAATAATAATAATAATAATAATAATAATAATAATAATAATAATAATAATAATAATAATAATAATAATAATAATAATAATAATAATAATAATAATAATAATAATAATAATAATAATAATAATAATAATAATAATAATAATAATAATAATAATAATAATAATAATAATAATAATAATAATAATAATAATAATAATAATAATAATAATAATAATAATAATAATAATAATAATAATAATAATAATAATAATAATAATAATAATAATAATAATAATAATAATAATAATAATAACAATAATAATAATAATAACAACAATAACAATAACAATAACAATAACAATAACAATAACAATAATAATTAATAATAATAATAATAATAATAATAATAATAATAATAATAATAATAATAATAATAATAATAATAATAATAATAATAATAATAATAATAATAATAATAATAATAATAATAATAATAATAATAATAATAATAATAATAACAATAACAATAACAATAACAATAACAATAACAATAACAATAACAATAACAATAACAATAACAATAACAATAACAATAACAATAACAATAACAATAACAATAACAATAACAATAATAAATAATAATAATAATAATAATAATAATAATAATAATAATAATAATAATAATAATAATAATAATAATAATAATAATAATAATAATAATAATAATAATAATAATAATAATAATAATAATAATAATAATAATAATAATAATAATAATAATAATAATAATAATAATAATAATAATAATAATAATAATAATAATAATAATAATAATAATAATAATAATAATAATAATAATAACAATAACAATAACAATAACAATAACAATAACAATAACAATAACAATAATAATAATAGTTCACTTGTAGTTAACATATTCAAACAATTCACTTATACTATAAAACATTAACATCATTAACATTAACAAAATCCATTGTCAAAGTAATCATAATATTCTTTTATGCTATAAAAACAATGGAGTGAAAGAAGTTTTTTGAGACAAATTCTAAATTGATGCAGTGCAGGTATTTGCTTCAGATAATTGGGTAATTTATTATAAAGATGGAGGCCAGTATATACAAAACTTTTTTCAAAAGAACTAGTGCTATGTGTGATTACATGAAGATTATCTTTTCTTCTGGTATCATGAGAATGTATCTGTGAGTTTGTTGTGTACATACTGAGATTATTTTTTATGTAGCATAATGTTTCATATATGTAAATACAGGGGAGGGGCAATATATTTAATTCCTGAAATAGTGGCTTACAACTGGTTCTTTTATTAACATGTAGTATTATCCTAATTGCCCGTTTTTGCATTTTAAAAATAGATTTTGCTCCTGTTGAATTACCCCAAAATAATATTCCAAAGCTAAGAACAGATTGAAAATATGCATGATATAAAGATATGACCGATTTCAAGTCCATGATTTTTTAAATGACTGTGATGGCATAAGTTATTTTACTCAGTTTTTGGTCCAAAGTTTGCCCTGCATCCTGATCACATAACAATTCTCAACTGGAGATGGTAGCCCGGTTGCAGAATGTACAGTTTGCTGAGCAATATATCCCTCAACTCCTTGCAGCGGGCTCCGAGGGCCACAATAACAGAAAATATCCCCACAATAACAGACTGCATCCATACCCTTTCACGTTCCTTCTATCAAAATCTCTCCCACAACTGCAACTCCCTCATCCGCGGTCCAGGTGAGTACGACATCGAGCGCATAAGTTATTTTACTCAGTTTTTGAGATAGTTTTTGAATGTGAGCCGACCACTTTAAATTATTATCCACCCATATCCCTAGAAATTTTGTACTATCTGTGTATAAGATATATTTGCCCTGGAACTCTATAAAGGGATGACTGGCAAGTGTATTTTGTTTATGATGAAAAGCTATTGCTGTTGTTTTTTCTGTATTTATTAATAATCTATTAATGTTGAACCAGTTTAGCAATTCAGACATTGTCTGTTCTATCTTAAATTTTAAGGATCTCAAGTTGTAACCAGAAATATATAAATTTGTATCATCAGCAAATAATGTTGGATAACTATTTTTTAAGGAACACTCTAGATCATTTATATATATCAGAAATAAAACAGGTCCAAGAATTGAACCTTGGGGGACACCATATTTTATTGCTGCCACTTGGCCGCGCCGTGGCTCAGTGGTTAGACTGCTTGGCTCTCACCTAGGCGGCCCGGGTTCGATCCCAGGCGACCGCAAAGTGAGATTTGTGTTGGACAACACGGCGCTGGGGCGGGTTTTCTCCGGGATCTCCGGTTTCCCCCGCCATCTCATTCCACCGGTGCTCCATCTTCATCTCATGTATTATCAGTGTCATCGCCTGCGGTGCCGTATGTAGTAAAAGCGGGCGTTAAACACTACACATTTCATTTTGCTGTCATAGATGATAAATATGTTGTAATTTCATTTGTATTGTGACGCAGACGGCGAACTCGCGTTGCCGATCGATAATGCGGACTGACGGTGGTGGCGGGGGGACGCAAGGGGTGGCACCTCCTCCTACCGCGCGAAGTTGCACGAAGGCTCCAGAATGATTTCCCCCTCCATAATGGAAGAATCGAGAGGTTTCGGGGCGATCGATACAAGCGAGGCGACGGTTAGTTGAGTGAAGGACGTCGCGGCGTGCGGACGTGTAGCAGAGTTGAGTGAGTGACCGTGAGCCGGGCGGACGTGTAGTTGAGTTGAGCGGACGGGTAAAGACGAACTGGCAAGGTTGAATGGTGTAAATTAAATTGTACTTGTGTACATTAAACTGTAATTGGAATAAGGTGGAAATAAAGAACATTTTTGGGTGGTGAAATTGGACTTTTAATTTTACGAACCCACAAAGTCACACTGGTGTCAGGAAGCGGGACGATAACCACCGAATATTACGGCCATGGAATCGGCATTGGAAATGCTTTTGGCGAAGATGAACGAGTTAACAACAAAAATGGAAGCGGCAAATAACAGCCTGGCCGCGAAGCTGGAGACTACAAATAACAACCTTACCGCCGAGTTGAAGGAAATGAAGACGGCAAATGAAAACCTCGCTGCGAAGACGGAAACGGCAAACAACAACTTGGCCACGATAATGACCGCAAAGATGGCCGAACTGACCACGGAAGTGAAGGTGGCGAACGAGGCTCTCGCCGCCAAATTTGAGGAACAGTTGGCCGGCGTGAGGGATGACGTCACGAATCTGGGCAAGTGGATGGGTCAAGTAGACGACCGCCTTAATGACCTAGAGGAAAAGGCCGACAACATCGCCAAACCCCTCACCTGCCTGACAGAGGAACACCGACCTTATGTGTGGACGGAGGACGCCGAAGACGCTTTCCAGCACCTGAAGCAGTGCTCCAATTTTGGGTTTCCCACAACCAGGTGGCGCCTTCATTGTGGACACCGACGCCAGCGACCATTGCATTGGAGGTGTCCTATCGCAGATCCAGGACGGCCATGAGCGGGTGATAGCCTACTACAGCAAGACGCTATCCAAGGCAGAGAAGAACTACTGCGTCACCCGACGGGAGTTACTGGCGGTAGTAAAGACATTGGAGCACTTCCACAAGTACCTGTACGATCAGCCATTCCACCTGAGGATTGACCATTCCGCCCTAACCTGGCTATTGAGCTTAAAGAACCTGGAAGGCCAGACAGCACGTTGAGTCCAGAGGCTGCAGGAGTACGACTTCACCTCAGAACATCGTAGAGGGAAGAGCCACGGTAACCCTGACGCCATGTCCCGAAGACCCTGTCCAGAAGAGTGCGGCCAGTGCACAAGAGTGGAAGAGAAGGAGCGTGCCGCAGCAGTCCGAGTAGTTGTGGCAGTGCCTGCGGACGGCTGGGATAGCGCAGGCCTGAGGAGGGAGCAGCTGGCGGACGCAGACTTGGGGCCACTCTTAAGGGAAGTGGAGGCAGGGACGAGACCAACCTGGGAGGACATCGCACCGAGGAGCGCCACCTACAAGTCGTACTGGGCCCAATGGGACTCGTTGAAGACCAGAGAGGGCGTGCTGTTCCGGGTATGGGAACCACCTGCTGGGAAGACGCAGAGAGAACAGTTGGTACTTCCCCGGAGTAAAGTACCGGAAGTCTTGGAAGAAGTGCACGCTGGTACTTCAGGAGGACACCTGGGAGCGAACCGAACGATTGACAAACTTCGGCAGCGCTACTACTGGCTGAGACTCCGAGCAGATGCTGGTGGTGCACCTGGACCGTCTAGCCCGCTACGATGGTGCTGTTCGGGCCGACCAGCCTTGAGGAGGGAGCAGTGTGACGCAGACGGCGAACTCGCGTTGCCGATCGATAATGCGGACTGGCGGTGGTGGCGGGGGGGACGCAAGGGGTGGCACCTCCTCCTACCGCGCGAAGGTGCACGAAGGCTCCAGAATGATTTCCCCCTCCATAATGGAAGAATCGAGAGGTTTCGGGGCGATCGATACAAGCGAGTCGACGGTTAGTTGAGTGAAGGACGTCGCGGCGTGCGGACGTGTAGCAGAGTTGAGTGAGTGACCGTGAGCCGGGCGAACGTGTAGTTGAGTTGAGCGGACGGGTAAAGAAGAACTGGCAAGGTTGAATGGTGTAAATGAAATTGTACTTGTGTACATTAAACTGTAATTGGAATAAGGTGGAAATTAATTTTACGAATCCACAAAGTCACAGTATTTACATGTGTATAAGTGATTTCTACCATCTGTTGTCGGGATGTTAAATATTCTTTAAACCACTTGTTCACTGTTCCACGTATACCGATAACAGCTAGTTTTTCCAATAAAATTTTATGGTCTACTAAGTCAAATGCCTTTGACAAATCTAAAAATATACCAATATTTTCTTCTTTTTTATCCATGGATTCATATATACGTTTAACAAAATCTGCTATTGCTGTGTTTATTGACTTGTCTTTATGAAATCCATGTTGTTTGTTATTATACTGTGTTTATCGAGGAATGGTGTAAGTATGACGTACATTACTTTTTCTATTAATTTTGAAAAAACGGATAGTAGTGATACAGGTCTATAGTTACCTACATCAAATTCTTCCCCCTTCTTAAAGAGAGGTTTCACCTTAGCCACTTTCAATTTTTCTGGAAATTCACCCTTTGATAGTGAGAGGTTTATTATGTAACATAGGGGTTTTATTAAATTTTGGTAGCAGTTCTTTATAACACTGTCAGGAATTTCATCAATACCACAAGATGATTTACATTTCAAACCCTTGATTATGCTTTCCACCTCCATTTCTGTGAATACACACTTATCAACGTTTGGGAAGAACTCGGCTATAGATTTGATGTGTGCCGTGTGACAAAGAGTAGTCACATTGAACATTTATGAGGTTCTTGGTAAAACTCAGTTGCTTTTTCATTTGATGTATCATTTATAACTGTAAGTTTAATGTAATAAATATAAAGTGTTAAATCCCCGCTATTCATGTATATACATTTATATATACCCTGTACACCAATTTTTTTAATTGGTCCAGATTTGCAATTATTAATTTGTGTCATTATAATCCTTTTAATTGACTCATGTGGAAAGGTTTTTGTTTCTTTCTGTTTAATTTAACATCTTTTTTTCTTTTTGCTAATATATCAATCAGTCTTTTCATCCCCCTGAACTTCACAATGGGTTGGAATCCATTGCAAAACTATGTTTTTCAAGTTTTAATGGTCTGGATTATATTTTGTATATCTAGACTTTTTCTCCATTTTTGAATGGGATGTTTGTTAATCCTACAGCCTGAAATGCTGCTTTAGAATCCGATAAAATAACAATATTATTGAATTATTACAGCCAAATAATGTTTTGGAGTGAAAGATAAATAGCTAAAACTTCATCATCAAAATTTGTAGTATTTCTTCCAGCATGTTTGTAGAAAGAGAAGAATTGGCACGTTCCACCAGCTCCAGATCCAGAGAGCCATCTGTATACATATGTGTCCAGTTTACAGAAGGGTAATTTGTGTGTATAGTTTCTAAAGCCAAAGTCTTAGCCATGTGTGGAGGAGTTTCTCTTTTATTTATGAAATTATTTAAATTTAGATTATAATACTACTGAAATTATCAATTGGGTTGATACCATACATTATGTTCTCTCTTTTTTATTTCTAATTCTGCTACTTCTTGTATAAATTCCGCTTGAGTTTTCAAGGTTAGGTTAAATGTTTTTCCCATTTATCTGAATCTGGGGGACTTTTTAGTTTTTCAAATGTATTTAATGCTTGTCTTCAAGTTCTGTTGTAACTGGTTTCTTGGAAATGACAATATGTAGAAATTCAATTTGTGTAGTTTTCTTTGCTCCGGTTATTAAGGGCAGAGCTTGGCTCTGTGTTTATTCCAATTGTGTTTTGTTAGAGTTTGACATTGTTATTAGAATTTCTCCAGTATATCAGGACGGTTTTATATAGCTATTGTATATAGGTGGTCTGAAAAGTTTCCGACCTAATAAAGTTACAAGATATTTTTTTCTGAATTTTTTTTTTTCAATACAGTCTACTTGTAACACACTTCTCCCAGCGATGCTTCCATCTCTGTAATCTGTCCAAATAGTACTCGGCGTTTTTCTGTGCAAAATAATTGTTCACGAAGGTAATTGCCGCTTCATTTGACGAAAATCTCTTTCCTCCGAGCGCAATTTTCAGATGAAGGAACAAAAAGAAGTCACTTGGGGCTAGATCTGGTGAGTCAAACAGTTCAAAATGTAATTTGTGGATTTTCGCCATTGCAACCGCTGAGGTCTGAGACGGTGCGTTTTCTTGGTGAAACAGGATTTTCTTTTTCTGCAAATGTGGCCGTTTTTCCGCAAGTTCTGCCTTCAGCTTGTCAAGTAATGATGTGTAGTATGCTCCAGTAATGGTTTTTCCTTTATGAAGATAATCAATTAAAATAACTCCACGACTATCCCAGAAAAACAGTCGCCATCACTTTCCCAGCCCCCCCCCAAAAAACAGTTTTTAATTTTTTTGGAGCCAGTTCCCCCTTTGCAGTCCACTGTTTGCACTGTATTTTTGTTTCGGGTGTATAATGGCGTATCCAGATTTCATCTACAGTAATTAATCGGCGCCAAAACTCGGATTTATTGCATCCAAACTGCGCCAACAGAGCACTGGAAATGTTCATTCGAACACGTTTTTGGTCTAACATGAGCAAAAGCGGCACCCAACACGCAGACAGCTTTCTCATGTCTAAATGTTGATTTAATATGTGACAAACGCGTTCTTTTGATATGTTATTAGCCTCTGATATCTCTCTCACTTTAATTATAGCACCAATTGGTAAACTTTGGCGATGTTTTCGTCAGTAGTTGCAGTTTTTGGATGTCCTGAACGTTCATCGTTTCGCAAGCTCTTACGGCCACGTGTAAATTCAGCTGCCCAAAATTTCACTGTAGTAAATGATGGTGCAGACTCCCCATACACAGAATTCAACTCATCTTTGATATGTGTAGGCATATTGCCTTTAAAAAACAAATATTTATTGACAGATCAATACTCGATTTTGTCCATTTTCATAAAAGTACTCACGTCAACTCACTCAAACAACTGTTACATAATAACTGAGCGTCCAAAATGGTTGAAACATTGGTGAGCAACTGTCAACAGATGAACAACGAAATTCACTAGCTTTTATTTACGAGTGCTACCATTTTCATGTTGGGGTCGGAAACTTTTCAGACCACCATCGTAGGTCCGGATTCACCAGAAGCCAAAGATATATTTACTAAACAAAAACAAACCATTCGAATTATAGGCAATGAAAAAAGCTATGTTCATGTAAACCACTGTTCAAAAAGCTTTGCAGGCCGCGCCGTGGCTCAGTGGTTAGACCGCTTGGCTCTCACCAAGGCGGCCTGGGTTCGATCCCAGGCGACCGCAAAGTAAGGTTTGTGGTGGACAACACGGTGCTGGGGTGGGTTTTCTCCGGGACCTCCGGTTTCCCCCGCCATTTCATTCCACCGGTGCTCCATCTTCATCTCATGTATCATCAGTGTCACCGCCTGCGGTGCCGTATGTAGTATAAGCGGGCGTTAAACACTACACATTTCATTAAAAAGCTTTGCATACTTCCTTTGGCATGTGTTTATATACTGGAGAAAGCTTTATTTGCAAAAAGAAATAGATTTAACTTTCAAAATATGATATGCATTACATGAGGCATATTAAGGTTATACACTTAACCTCAATCAGAACTACAATGTTTAAGAATGGAGTACTGCATTCCTGTACAATAGTTTACAATTCCCTTCCCAATGACATCAAAAGCATAGATAAACTAAAACGTGTTTAAAACAAGAACAAGGACTTTCTTACAGGAGCACTGCTTTTACACAGTAAAGGAATATCTGCAATTTAACAAATCCAGATAGTCATAAAACATTAATTTACTTAGCTTATTCATTTCTATTATTTATAATGATATCCAGTTTGTATTACATTATAATTGAATGTAGGTTAGGTATATTTGATGTTTAACTTTTGATGACATTTCCGCAGAATTCAAGAGATTATTATGTGTTTCAAATGGGAAGAGTTTTCGCCTGTAGCGAATCAAATGCGTTAGAGCCTTCAATGTTGCCACCTCATTACTCCCACTCTTTTTATATTTCCATCTCTCTCGCATACTTGCGAGTGTTCGTGGTGCTAGATGTAAGGGAACGCAAACTGAATTTTCCAAAGCTTTATAATAATGCAGTTGTTGAAATCACAATTACAACATGAATATTTGTATATTACGCAAATGTTTTAAATATTTAGTTTTAAGTTCATTATAGTTTATGAATTACTTATTTTTCAATTCCAACGAAAATACCAGCGGTGCATCCGTATAGCTGTGAATGTTACTTACGTTAAGAGATAATTCATCATTGTCATTGTCTTTAACGTCTGAGTACTGCAAATTTATGATGATAGGTTGCAAAATCTCGTTATGTGCTATTTCTATCCAAAAGTCGTCTTCTTGTAGTTTATCTGATGTCTCACGCAGTTTTCCCATTCTTGTTGTGTTCCTTGTCAATTTCTTGGTGAGTAAGTCGTTCAGCGTCAGTCAGTTTAAAAATATTATGTCTGTTTGCAACATAATTTGAGCCCACATCAATTCAAGTGGATTGTTCTAGCAGTAGTAGGAGGGGAAAGTGAATCGCGTCTCATTGATCCAGCTGATACACCTTTTCATGGAAGAGTAACTGAATAATGCTGTTTTGAACTCTCTAGAGTAAATAGAGATTATGAACCATTCATAAACAAATAGAATAGAATAGAATCTTTATTGTCACATAACGATTGCATTGTGAGCATAAGCTGGTAATCTGGTGACTCATCAGGTTATATATAAAACAAGAACTAACATAAAAGAGAAAACTAAATCTAATGTGTAGATTATTATTTATGTAATATAAATTGTGAGTAATTATAATATTGTGTCATCCATGAATTCTTGTATGGAGTAATATGTCTTATTAGACAACATTTCTTTAATACTTTTATTGAACAATTTTGAAGTCTTTATTTCTTTGAATCTTTGAGGAAACTTATTATATATTTTTATACCTATATAATAGGGTGTTTTTTCGTATAGTGTTAGTCTATGCATAGGGTATTTTATGCTGGATTCTTTACGAGTGCTGTAACGATGACGATTTTGTTTTTGCATATATAATGTGCAAGATCTGTGATCAGACACGTTCTGCCAGACCAGCAGAAAGTGTATTGTTTTTCTCTTCGAATTTAACAAACACCTTGGCTTTTACAAAGTACATATTTGTTTTAGCATGTCATGTCAAATGTTTACGTTTCAGTTCTGAGTAATTTCAAATATACGTTCATGCATACATACCAACCAATAATGATATTCATTACAGTGCTTACTTTGTAATGCATTGTTATAATATAATGGTATCTACTTTATTTATTTGTATTAGAAAAACTATTTGAGATAAAATGATGGGGTTTTTACGGCTATGTTAGATACATTACTCTTTACCTTCCTCATGGATCAGCTTTTGCAAAATCTGAATTTTTGTCCTAGCGGGATTGATTAGTTTGCCGCTCGTCATACAACACTTAGCGGAAATGCAATACGACAACACCACAGGTGTCCTATTGGTTGTTCACCTAGTAGCGCTCAAGAACAAACATAATCGCATTTGAAACACATAATAATTGAACTCTGTGGAAATTTCATCAATTGTCTTAAAGGATAAGTGAAGTTTGTAACAAATAATTATATTTGATGTACTGTAATTACATTTAACAACTAAATTTTTATCTGTACAAACTGAGCAGAATGCCCCAAATGGTTTCGTCTGTGGCCCGCATTCGGTTCCCGTGGCAACCTACCTGACGCATGGGTTTTTTCCAGGTCACTAGGTGAATGCTGTGTAGGTTAATTACATCCCCTGAATTTCCTGTCCCTCCATTTCATCTCCATTATCATGTCGTATCATTGATGGTCTCTTTTAGGGTAGAAGTCAGCGGCAGTCTCAGTGCTGTCATGAATTCCCGGGCCAGCCGCCATTGACTCCTCTCGCCTCATCTTTTCACCCAGGGATGCCCCACTTGGGGTTTCGGTACAATAAACCACAGATTTTGGATCCAAATCTCCTCTGTAGTAATCCTAATCCTACCTGTACAAAATTAGTCTAATGCCCGATTTCACCAACAGATATTAAGACTTAACATGAGTTTAACAATAGTTATAACAAAAATTGCATTTCACCAACTGTTAGCTTAACTCTTGTGTTAAATCTCTTGTTAAACTAACAAGTCAAATTTCTGTTGTTAAGTCCCTAACAATTGTAAATAGTCAAGATGGTGGGCGTGAACGCAGCTGTTGATGTCGATTTGCTATATTTAAGACCGTCTAAATGACATTACTAATACAGTACGGCCTATGAGCAGAAATGGTTTTGAGGAGGTATCAGAAGAACATTTTCTACAGAGGTACAGACAGTCGAAACAAGTTGCTATAAAGGTTACTGCGGAAGTACAAGAGAGGTTAAAACATGCATCGAAAGGAATATGCCGATCTCGCCTTTGCTTCAAGTACAGAGGTATAGACTGTCAAAAAAAGTTGCTATGAAAGTTACTGCGGAAGTACAAGAGAAGTTAGAACATGCATCGAAAGGAATATGTCGATCTCACCTTTGCTTCAAGTATTAATAACTTTGCGATTTTATAATTCACTGAATTATGTGGATAATACACTGTCCACCTGCCGTCTTGAAACATTCAAGTCTCTCGTCACTTCTGTCCTTCGCACCTCGTTTTAAATTTATGTAATACTGAAGATGTTTAATGTTTCTGGTAATGACACATGCATTTGAATTAAATTTTGTTTCCAATTTTTCCCCACGTGACATCTTTCTCGTTTAGATTCACCACATCCGTCCTCCTATTTTCCACGATGTTCTTATACTTCGTCACCAATTCTATTAACAATTCTTACAGCTGTGTGCAGACAAAAATGAAAACAAAAGCACATCGCAGTACGTTCAGTAAATAATACAACTCATCTGTAGCCTTCTATATGTGTAATATTTACAAGTCTCTTGGCGTTAACACGTGTTTGTTAACATTTTCAGAACAGTTTGGTGAAATGCAAGGATTTTAACAGCTTTGTTAGCGTTGTTACAATTGTTATGTTACATTTGTTAACGTTGATTGTAACATCTGTTGGTGAAATCGGGCATAAATAAGATAAATCAGAAATATCCTATTTTGCCAATAAGTATCAGTAAAGAGCTAAACATTCATACCAAGGAAGTCTTCTACATGTGTAGTGTTTGTTTCGGAACAGCACAGCAACAATTACCAGAAAAAAAATTCATAGATTGTAATAATTAGTGACTAAACCTTACTTATTTCTATAGTTAGGCTTCCGTTATAGCATAGGAAATAATGCATTCCTTTTTAGGGAATACTCTTAAAGTGTAAACTGTTTATTTCTGAATTTTCATGATAATCTAAAATGTGTTGCAGTCACGACCACCAGAGTATTTTGAAGCAGCACACGAACCATTACCAGAAGGGTTTGGATCGTCTTTTGATGATGAAGATATCAGACGGGCATTTGTTAGAAAAGTTTTCTCTATTCTTTCTATCCAGCTGCTTTACACCGGTGCCATTGTTGCAATGTTTATGTTCATGTAAGTATAACTTGATATGTGCAAAGCTATTCAAAAGCAAATTACTTCTCAGAGGAGTTGAGTTTAGGAAAACGTTCTCTGTGCAGTAACAGCAGCGACAAAAGTAATGATATGTTACTGTTCCTTAGGGCAACTTCATCATGATAGTAATCTAAAATATATTCTTTAAAGTATCTGCTTTCCACTGCAGATTCAGATTCAGATTTTTATTCACCAACAAAATTCATACAGAATATGGGTTTTGTCAAAACAAGTTAAGTCAAATATTATCATATTTAAAAAAAGTTTAAGAAATAACAATTTTGCAAGGTTGCACCGAGATGAAAATACAGATACCCAGCATTTGCCTTAACGGCTAAGGGAAACCTCGGAAAAACCTCAGTCAGGTGTACAATTGAGATTTCTATATACATTGATCTGGAGTGCAATCTGAGTCTTGGAGTTTGTCGTCAGGCTTCTTCTTAAGACAAAGTGCATCTGCCAGATAAACAGGATCCATGAAACAAAAAATTTCAAAGGTAAAATTTATTTACTAATTTCTAATACTAAATATACAGGTGATTTAGTACAAATGATAATCAAAATTGGGTATTCATGAATTCATCAACTGAGTAAAACATATATTTTAAGAATAAGTTTTTAACTTTATTTTTAAATGCTTGGATCTGCAGAACTTTGATGATCTCTGGAATTTTCTTATACAAGTTATGGGAAACTGAATTCAAACTTTTTGTTAATCTCTGTTGTTGGAGATGGATAGATGTTGCTATTCGTGTATTGTATGAATGATATTCATTGTTAAGCTTAAAGATGCTTTTATTTTCATGTATGAATGAAACTGTTTCTAAGATATAAATACATAGTAAGGGTAGAATTTTTAGATCTGAAAAAAGTGGTTTACTTGGAGTACATTGGTTCACTTGTTTGATTAATCTTATTATTCTTTTTTGTAATTTGAACACCTTAATGCAGTTGTTGGAAGATCCCCAAAAGGGAATTCCATATTTCAATACTGAGAACACACAGCCAAAATAAACTGCTTTTAGGACATCTAAGTTGCATGTTTTAGCTAGCACCCTTATAGCATAACATATATGGCTTAATTTGTTGGCTAGAAAGTTGACATACTCTGTCCAGTTGAGATGGGTATCAATGATGATCCCCAAAAACTTGGTGTACAGGCTCTCACCTACCAATGTACTAAATATTGAGACTGAAACAGGATTAGGTACTCGCAATTGTTGATTGAATTTAAGAGTTACTGTCTTGCTTATATTTATATGAAGTTTATTATTAGTCATCCATTTCTCCAATTCCATAATGGTATAATTGATTTCTTCCTGCAGAGATCTCTCATCATTATTTCTGAAATTTGTATCATCTGCATAGAGAATACTGTTGATCGGTAATAGGTAAGATGGAAGATTATATAAATTAGAAATAGGATAGGTCCCAAAATGGATCCCTGAGGAATGCCAGACTTTATAGCAGCAGGGTTTGAATAAGCACCTTCTAATTCAACCATCTGGCACCTATTTTCAAGATAAGAAGCGAACCATTAGTTAGCTAGTCCTCTAACACCATAAGCATCTAACTTCTTTAAAAGAATAGTATGATCAACTGTATCAAATGCTTTAGTTAAATCTAAGAACAAGCCTGCTACATGTTCTTTATTGTCTTTTGCTTCCAGGATATATTTTATAAAAGTAAAAATTGTGCTATCAATTGATTTTCCCTTTCTGAAGCCAAACTGAGCTTGTGATATGATCTTATGCTTTTCTAAGAAGGGAAATATTCTATTGTACATCATTTTCTCCAGGATTTTTGAAAATACAGATAATAAGGAAATGGGCCTATAATTTTCCACATTGGTTTTTTCCCCCTTCCTGTTTCCAGTGAGGCATTGCAAATATTAGTGAGTGGTTTGTCAGATAGTGGATGCATTGCTTGATCAGAGAATCGGGGATTTCGTCAATGCCACACGAGTTCTTATTTTTTAGGATTCTTGCTATTGTTATTATTTCATCTTCACTTACCGGATATAGAAACATGGTGATGTTATTTGCATGATACATGAAATGCACATCCATATGTTATACGTAAGTTACTCATTTAAGTCGTACATCTCTTTGTGTTAATAATGCTAAATTGCTTTTTTTTTCTGTTTTTAGTGAACCCATGAGGCACTTCCTCAGAACAAATTGGTGGTTAGCACTCGTTTTAACGTAAGTGTGAAAATAAAGAGCAGCACTATTCACTAAGCTTAATATTGCATTCTGTGTATTAGTGTAGTTATCTTCAGAGTAATATCTAAAATAGTGTTTGAATGTTGTTTATAAACTTAGATTGAATTATTAAATATATTTTATGTAGAATTGTGTATGATATGTTACATATATATCTGAATAAATAACATTTAATTTAAGTACATGTTTGAGCATAAAGTTACTTCAGAGTGGTCATGGCAGTGCCTGCAGATGGCTGGGATAGCGCAGGCCTGAGGAGGGAGCTGCTGGTGGACGCAGACTTGGGACCACTCTTGAGAGAAGTGGAGGCAGGGACATTAACAGTGAGTGCAGAGGATCCACACCCATTAGTCCTGGACCCGTAGGTCCGAGGACCGGGCCTCCTTCAACCGGGGAGTTATCCGAGCTGTCCCAAGGGCGCTCGGCGTCCACCACGGGGCTTTCCATAGGGCAAGACCTTGTTTCCTAACAAGCCCCCCCATCTGGTCCTAGGGACTCAAGACGGGATGGAAGTGGATATGCCACTTACATACGTCAACACTCAAGGTGAAGACTACCGATATGACCTCGGTGGGGCCGCCTGGTGATCTAGCACACCTTCTACTAGCTAAGCAGGCTAGTACCCGGAAACTTAATGGCTTTCCTCAACCCCGTCCGAAGACGTACCCAATCTCCCACGGGTATCGGGAACACACTGCCCCCTCGAGACCATCCCAATCCGAACAACTCCCGAAGGAGGGGCTCGGCTGTTCGGCCCGAGGTTCCTCTAGTAACGTCAGAGGTACCACAAATGCTAAGGGTCCGCAGCGCCCGCACTTTGGCAGCTGAAAGGGACGGATCCCTTCCCCTACGGGAGCAGGGACATTAACAATAGGGATCTATGTAGGGCAGCTGTCGCTGACCCCCCTCCCCCGCTCTAACGACCAGGGAGTTACCGGGCTGTTCCCGAAGGATGCCGGCGCCTCCAAGGCTCTTTCCATAGGGCAAGACCTAGAGACTAACAAGCCCCCTCATCTGGTCCGAAAACACAAGACGGAATGGAAGTGGATACGCCACTTACGCGCGCCAACCCCAAAGGGGAAGGTTACCAAATAACTTCGGTAGGGCTGCCTGGTGATCTAGCACACCTTCTACTAGCTATGCAGGCTAGTACGCGGGAATTTATCGCTTCCCTCAACCCCTTCCGGAGACGTACCCGATTTCCCACGGGTATCGGGAACCACTGCCCCCTCGAGTCCAACCCAATCCAAACAAGTTCGCAATGGGAGGGACTCGGCAGTTCGGCCCGATGTTCCTCTAGTAACATTAGAGGAGGCAGGGACAAGACCAACCTGGGCCCAGTGGGACTCATTGAAAATCAAAGAGGGCGTGCTTTTCTGGGTATGGGAATCAACCGATGGGAAGACGCAGTGGGAGCGGTTGTAACTTCCCTGGAGTAAGGTCCCGAAAGTCTTGGAAGAAGTGCACGCCGGTGCTTCCGGAGGACACCTGGGAACAAACCGAACGATCGACAAAGTCCGACAGCGCTACTACTCGCTGAGGCTCCGAGCAGACGCTGAGAGGTGGTGCCGTCAATGTCACGCGGCGCGGCGAGTCGCGGCCCCCAGACTAGGAGCCCGGGTCGCATGCAGCAGTACAACGCCATTCGAACGGATCGCCGTCGACATAGTTGGACCATTCCCAGTGTCCGACCGAGGCAACAAGTACCTGATGGTGGCCGTAGACTATTTCACCAAGTGGCTGGAGGTGTATGTCATCCCGAACCAGGAGGCGAAGACAATCACAGACTGCCTGGTGGAGCAACTGTTCTGCCGTTTTGGGGTGCCGTTAGAGCTCCAATGATCAAAGCACCCATTTTGAGTCTCACCTGATGAAGGAGGCAGTGGAAACACTTGGGGTGAACAAGACCCGCTCAACACCCCTACATCCGCAGTCGGACGGCATGGTGGAGAGGTACATCAAGACCTTAGAAGAACATCTGAGGAAGGTCGGCCGGCCATGAGCGAGACTGGGACGTCAATGTGCCACTGTTCCTGCTGGCCTACCGCTCTTCGACACACGATACCACTGGGATGACGCCGGCCAGCTTAATATTCGGCCGAGAGTTACGCCTCCCTTGTGACCTGGCTTTTGGCAGCCCCCTGGGAGCGAAACAGCCAGCAACCGAGTATGTGGAGAACCTCGTTGACCATCTCCATGACATGCACAAGATGACTCATCAGAACCTCCAGATGGCAAGTGTCCGCATGAAGACCCGATACGAATACCAAGGGTTGCAGCAAAGTGACCTGGTCTGGTTGTACCGCTCTACTCGGACCAAGGGACGCTGTCCAAAAATTCAGCAACCATGGCAAGGATCGTTCCGGGTGGTAAAGAGGATTAAGGACATGGTCTACCGCATCCAGAAGGTGCCTCGATGAAAAATGTTGGTGGTACACCTGGTTCGTCTGGCCCGCTACGATGGTGCTGTTCGGGACGACCAGCCTTGAGGAGGGAGCAGTGTCGCGAGCCATTGTTGCGAGGGGTCGCGGCCGACGCGCACAAATGGACAGATAGCCCAGCGCGGAGATAAAAGCCTTGCCGAAAACGATAAAGATAGATAACTGGGAGGTTCGATTTTCTAGTGCCGTCTTGATTGTTAGAGAAGATTCTACAAATTTCTAGGACAGTGAGTGGAGCTATGAAAGAAGTCGCCAATCACCAGATGAGTCAGTGGTAATTGAACTCGATTTGTAAGTGAGGACTGTGATTTGAAAGTTAAATCTTTTGTATATTTACGTGTGCAGAAGTGACGAGAGATTGTGTTGATTTGTTACGTCAGCTTGCTGCAAAGGGGTGTACAAACAGTGTCTTTCTACGGAAATAAAGAGCATTCTGAATTTCAGCAACCTGGACTTTTAATTTTACGAACCCACAAAGTCACACCAGATGAGTGTTGATATGAAATGATAATGGAGATGAAATAGAGAGACAGGAAGTTCGGGGGATGTAATTAACCTACTCAGCATACGCCTAGCGACCCGGGAAACCCCAGAAAAAAATTCATGTGTCACGTAGGTCGGCCACGGGAGTCGAACACGGACCTCCCGAATGTGGCTCACAGACGAAACCGCCTTGGTAGTAGAATCCCGCTTTCATCCAGTAGGAATGGATGTATCAGAAACACGCGAATACCATCCACTTGAAGTAAACCACTGTATTTACTGTGGTGAATACCTTAATTGTGATGTCAGTCTAATTATAAAATGAACTATAGCAACTGATGCAAGCGATCTTCTTGGTACAAAACTACAACTTCTTATGTGTCTGATTCGTACACCCTCAACGCAGTTCACTATTAAATTGAAATTGTATGGTGCTGAGTCCAAACACTGTACAGTACGTGCAAGGTAAGTTGAGTGCTGGATTCACGGTGTGGTGCAGGCAGAGGGGAAGAAGCGAGAGCTAACGCTCTTTTGTTTCTGCAGTGTGGTCAACCTTGAAAAACATAGTTCAGCAAAATAACATGTAAGATAAAGGAAGATACCTCAAGTAACGCTGCATCCTCTGAAAACATTCCTTAATTTTGCCCACGTCACCTCTATTGCATTCAGATCACAGTTATACGGAGGTAGACGAATAATAATGTGTCCCCTTTCGAGAGCCATAACATCCGCAAATGTTATACAAATATAAATATATTATATACATAATAAATATATAAATATTTATATACAAATATAAATCATTTTCAAGTAAATGCTGATGTACCACACTCGTAACAAGGATAAACTGGCAATTCGAGCGCACCAAACGAGCCTTTATGAAGGAAGCTTTAACTACAAAGTGATAATGTTATATAATAAACTTCCAAATTCATTTAAACAAGCTGCATCATTAAAACACTTTAAGAATAAGGTTAAGAAATTATTGCATGCACATTGTTTTTATACGGTTAATGAACTTTTAGAACTATAACCATGTAAATGAGTACTGGGAGCATAGTACATTCACAAACCTGTAATATTTATATTATGACATTTCTTGTAGTAAATTAGTCTATGCAAATACCACATGAAACCATAGAAAAGCTGCTTACTGTGTATATTGTATGTAATCAATTTGACTTTATGTATATACTGTATTTATACATTTTGACGTGTCTCATAACATGTATATGTTGCCAAGGGTGAACTAAAATTCTAATTCTAACATACGATTGTTGTAAATTGGTTAGCTAATTAACCTCGAAATTGATCAAAACGAAATATGGCGGACATGATAAAGCTTAGTGTTACCCACTAGATGTCAGTGTATAGCACATTTCAAATTTCAAAGTTCTCATCTATGTTTACGGAGTTAAACGATACTTACCGAATCAGGACTTGGAACCCGATCGCTCTATAGCGACAAACCGATCGATATACAGCGCATTTCAAATTTCAAAGTTGTCATCTATTTTTACAGAGTTAAACGATACTCACCGAATCAGGAGCCTATCGCTCTTCTTATCGTGCGCACGTTATAGTAGTTCATTCTGTTGAATAAAAACACGGTACAGAAATCTTACGCTATCCTTCACACGTTCACAAATGAAGATATTGTAGGGTACTAGTCGTTCAGTATACTCTACAATTTCTTCAAGTAAAATAAAACGTCTTAGGTACCAATCGAATATCTGTGTCAAAAGTTTGATTAGATAATAATTAGCAGAAGATCAACTACTGGCACGTTCACCAAAAGATTCCCAGATTCAATAAAACTCCCGTTTAATTTCTCGCTCCGTAATCACATAGCAACGAAAAATAGAGTAACTACGCCTAAAAAGTCTGCACAAGATGGTGATGTTACACTTTTTAACTCTTTTAACACTTCTATTTGTAATAATAATGAATGATTTTTGGATGAATAAAAATGCTCTTTGCAGATTGTAGTTTAGCAATAATACTTTTCTCTGTGTTTTATTCGGTTTGGCCATTTATATTAATATTGTTTTTTATTTGCAGCATAGTCATGGGGATATTTCTGTGCATGTTGGTCTGCTGTGAATTACGGAGGTCATTTCCTTTGAACTACATAATTCTGATGCTATTTGTAAGTAATTTAATTTGCTTTGAATCTAAACGTTTTCTGTAATCTACGCTTTGTTGCTAAACAAGAAGGGCCTTAATGCCTTTCATAAGCAAATTCTAATCAGTTATAAAGAACTTAAGATGGCAGATCGCTTGTAAACAGGTAGAAGTCACCATTTATCGTCAATGGATATCTAAAATTAAAGTGAATGTAATATAAATCTATTGATTACAACTTTTTGACTATGGTATGACATAAACCTAGTTGGATAATAATATATGAAATGTAAACATTTTAAAATACACAATGTTAAAAACTCATTTTGAAATTTTAGGTTTTATTTGTTTTGCACTTACAAGCGTGCACTTACCATTTCTCTTATTTCTCATTATATCTCGAGTAGGTAACTCCTTCCCTTCTTTTTGTTCAACATGCAAGTTTGTACAAAGTTATAACTGCCATAAGTTTTTAGTTTTCTTCAAAATATCCTTAGTTAAGAACTTAGACAATTTTGATTAGCACAACTTATAACTGTAGTGCTCTTTGGAATGCAATGAGTAAGGATTACACCACTGCTGTCCTAGAAGATGGTCACCATCATTTTGTCAGCACTGGTGATCATCCGAAATTTTCTTTGGTGGCGGTGAGTCTGTGTGCTTCCAATGAGCCGACTGGCACTTCGTTTAAGGGTTGAAAAAGAGCATCCACATCTCATACATTTTTACAATCGATTGAAAGAAAGTTCCATTCATGTCGTCAACATCGCCTGACAATTTGCAAAGCGCGCAGCCTTTTGATCATCCGTCAGCATTCGTGGCACCCACATGGAAGATATTTTCGAATTTATAGATCTTCATGCTGGATTGTGTGCACAGATCGTAAGGAAATGACAATTTTGGAGGCAATGTCTGCAACGCTCATTTGGCGATCCTCCAAAACAACGTTCTCCATTCGCTGGATCATGTCTTCAGACTGGCTGGTGCGAGGCCATGGCACACATTTTTCTGCCTTAATTGAACTGTCGCACCCAGGAATGCACATTAGATACATCCATGGCACCATCACTACAAGACACATGCATGGTGCCATCACTACATGCCTCACTCAACTGGCGATGAATTTCAATAGGTATCACATCATGAAAATGGAGAAAACAAACACTGTCCTTGCAATGAAAACGTCACCATTTTAAGTATCAAAATCAGTGCTAACTCTCGTCTCTGCCACTAAAGTTCTATTCAATGTACAGTGCTGCCATCTCTGTCACGCATTCACAAAGAGTCCACGTGTATTTTTAAAAACCCAGAAGTTCCTATCTGGTCCCAGTCCTGAAAAAATAGGAGTTATAACTTTTTCATGGGTAATCAGGAATGTATTTTTTGTCTTCCAGAATGATATTAGTAGTGGTAACATGGGGGAAATGAACACAATAGAATACCTAATTTGCATAACAATGGAAAGGGGATGAGGGTGGGAGACAAGTTGTAACATGGCTGGATGTGACCCCCCTCCCGACGATAGAAGCGCTCTTATAAGGTTGCCCCACCCCCTCAAATCAATCACCCCAACCTTGCAAGCTGTCATGTGAAAGATGCAGGTGTGTTTCGTTGTCACATTCTTCTTATAATTAATGGGTCATAAATAATTCGATGTCTTAAGCCCTTAGATGTAGGCATGATGCTGACCAGATGACACCCTCCAGGTGTCATGTGAAAGTGGCCGGTGTGTTTCGCTGTCACATTTTTTTCTTATAAATAATGGGCCCCATTAATTCCAATCTGTCAAAGATTGTGCCATTTCTTATGTCAACCCTGTGTCTGAGAAACACTCTCTGTCTGAGAAACCAGAATGCATCCGATTTTCATGGCTTTTCTCTTTTGGTGGAGTTACTGGGTTTTTACATTGGTTGGGCCGCGCCGTGGCCCTGTGGTTAGACCGCTTGGCTCTCACCAAGGCCCGGGTTCCTTCTCAAGCGACCGCAAAGTGAGATTTGTGGTGGACAACACGGCGCTAGGGCGGGTTTTCTCCAGGATCTCCGGTTTCCCCCACCATCTCATTCCACCGTTTCTCCATCTTCATCTCATATATATATCATCAGTGTCATCGCCTGCGGTACCGTATGTAGTAAAAGCGGGCGTTACACGCTACACATTTTCATTTCATTTCATTTGACATTGGTCTCTGTCAGAGGATTGCAGGCAATCTTTGAATTCTGTTTCAAAGAATCACTGAACCCGCCCGCACATAATTTTTCTTTTGTTGAATTGACCATTAACTTGTGAAGTTTTTGTAGACAACAGCGCAATACCTTCTCAAAGGCCCTGAAATTGATAGCATATTGTCACCTAATTATCGGAAGGCACGGCCAGCTAGCAGCAGGATGGGCGACAGGGGGCATTCAGCGAACGCCTACCCATTTATCTTGTAGCGCTAACGAAGGGATGGTTGGAAGAACTTCACTAGCCATCTCTTTCCCCTGCCCCTGACGTCTAGAACAGTCGGGATGATTCAGTGAACCGCGAGGTTTCCAGAAACAGCGATCTTCCTATATAATGCTGCAGTGGACGAGTCAGTTCAGTTCTTGGCGAGCAGCCGTGAGGAGCGCCGTGCTAGTGAACGGACTGGAAGACTGTGTACGTGTATCAGAGAAGTTGTATGTAATTGTGAGTGTAGAGTGGACCTGTGACAGACGAACTGGCGAATTGTAATTGTGTGCGCTACCTAATTCTGTGTAATCGGCAAGTGTTTCAACTGTAATTCGGTGGAAATAAAGAACATTTTGAGTTTGTGCAATTGGACTTTTAATTTCACGAACCCACAAAGTCACAACTGGTGTCAGGAAGCGGGATAACAACATCACCGAACATTACAGCCATGGACGCGGCATTGGAAAACATTTTGGAGAAGATGTTGGAAATGAAGGCCGAACTGACCTCGGAAATGAACGCGGCAAATATTAGCCTGGCCGCGGAACTGACAGAAATAAAGACGGCGAATGGCAGCTTCGCTGCGAAAACAGAAGCGGCGAATTACCTGGCCGCGGAACTGAAGGAAATGAAGACGGCAATTAACAACCTGCCCGCGGAACTGAGAAAATAAAGACCGAATTGACCACGGAAATTAAAGCGGCAAACGAGGTCCTCACCGCAAAATTTGAAGAGCAGTTGGCCGACGTCAAGGAGGACGTCAAGGAGCTTGGTGAGCGCGTCGAAGACCTGGCGAGCCGCGTTAACAACCTGGAAGGAAAGGCCGACAGCAGCGTCAAGTCCCTGAACACTATGGTGGAGGACGTCGTCGGCAGGAGGTTGAAGGATTTGAAGGCCGACGCGCTGGGACGCGACACAACATAGACGCGCGTCAAACCTCCGACATATGACGGCGCGTCAACGTTCGAGGTCTTCCGCCACCAGTTCGACACGGTGGCCAGGCATAACAAGTGGTCACCGGAGGAAGAGGCCTTACAGCTAATAGCCAGCCTCCAGGGACGGGCCACAGAAGTCCTAAACGCGGTCCAGACAGTGGCGACTCCCAAGGATATCTGGGAAGCCCTGGAGAACCGGTTCGGGAACCACCGCCTAGCCGCAGCCTACCGCAGTCAGCTGAAGAAAAGGTCGCAACAGCCAGGGGAGACGCTGCTGGAGTTCACCCTGGCGATTGAGCAGCTGGCTAGCAAGGCCTTGGTTGACCTTCCACCGGAGTTCTTATCCCGTGAAGCCACCTACGCCTTTGTCGACGGGGTACGAGACACCGAGATACGTCAGCGCCTAATGCTTGGCGACTACACAACCATTCACGAGGTGCTGACGGCAGCATTGAGGACGGAGGCGGCCAAGGTCCCCGACGTCAAGGACGAGGAGTGTCTGCTACACCGGAGACATAAGACCACTCGAGGGACGCCGGCGAAGACTAGTGGCCTTTGCTGGGGATGTGGACAGCCGGGACACCTGGAGAGAGACTTCCCACACCAGGGAGAGCAGCCAGGAAACGAGTAAGGGCCGCCGTGGCGAGGGGCACGACGGCGCCATCACCACCATCCCCTCGAGTGACACTGCACGCCCTCAGCCGGCGGATGGATGACAGCCTCATCACGGATGGTTGGGTGAGAGGGAAGCCGTGCCGCGTGCTGGTGGACACCAGGGCAGGCGTGACCATCGTCAGACCCGACATAGCCAAGGGTTTGCCATCCAGGAAGCCGAGCCGACCGTACTAACTGATGACGGCATCGGGCGACACCTTGCCTGTGGAGAAGGAGGCTCAGCTGAAGCTGTGCCGTACGTCTGTGGGTGTTCGTCACGAAGGTGGCTGAGGAGGTGATTCTGGGATTGGATGCCCTCAGGAGCCATGAGACGACGGTCGACGTCGGCAGGAAGGTCCTGCGGCTCAACGGAGAAGAGGTTATACTCCGTCAACCCGAAGAGCGCCTTGGAATCTGCAGGGTCGTCTTGAACGAAGACGTGGTTGTCCCACCGAGGAGCGAGGTGGTGGTGACGGCGCGACTGAAAGGCCAGAGAACCAGGAACATGATACTGGACCAGAAGACGCCTGTACACACTCCACTGAACAGCACGTCAACATAGCGCAATACGCTGACGAGGTGTTCTTATACTCCACAGACACCCACGCAGAACCTTCAACCCCATTCAACGTTACCTCAACCTCCTCAAGGATTGCTGCACGCTTTGGCGATTGTCCATTAATATGGAGAAAGGCCAAGCGATTCTGTTCACCAAGCGCCGCTTTCCCACCAACTTCTCCACATTCACCTGCTTTGGGCAAAGGATTAGGTGGGAGAATGCCATAAAATACTTGGGAGTCAAGCTGGACAAGGGCCTAACATTTCGGGAACACATCCGGGAGCGAGCGCATCGGTCGCACGGTGCCGCGGCATCGCTTTACCCTATGCTGGAGGTCTACGATGTCTGTTTCCCTAAAGTTGCTCCTCTTTAAGGCTCTGGTCCTCCCTGTCATGCTCTATGCGTGCGATGTCTAGGGTATGGCCGCAGGCTCAAACCTGGTACTGCTCCAACGTGCACAGAATAAATGTCTTCGGATTATTTATTCTGTTTGCACAAGGTTCCCCGTGAGACTACTTCACGAGGCTTCATCCCTCCGATATGTGGAGGATGAAATTAGGCGCCGGGATACCAAATTTTTCCAGAGTTTGCCTCATCATCAGAGCGCCCTTGTAGATCCCTTAGGGACTATGTCCCTAGCGAGCGTCGCATACAGCGACACCGGTTACCCCGCATGTCTCGCGGTCATTACCGGTAACCATATGCTCCTCATTTATTACAACCACCCAATATTCAGTCTGGATAACTCAAAATTATACCTATCTTCTTCCAAGTTCATTAACTTATCCACCAGCGGTGCACGCTGATTGTAGCACCCGGTTCATCATTCTTCGAGGAACAACAAGCTACCTTCCTTCTCCACAACCACCTAGTTTTCACCCGTCATCCTGCAATAATCCCGCCACTACGTGGTTAAGCTCTTTTCAGAGCAGGTACACGATTTTAACCCCCCTTCGGGCTGTTCCAAATAGCCTGCCAGCCTGCTGTGAGTGCCTGTACACGGACTATGTGTAGCCAGGGCATTGTTGCCGTGCCGAGAGGAGGTGCCAGTGAGACTGCTAAATCCAACGGACACCGATCACGACGTCCAGGCCGGGACGGAGTTTGGAACATGCTAGCCCGTGTCAAGCGTAACAGCAATTGACAAGACACAGGAGCCGGTGCCGACGCAACACCTGAGGCTAGAAGGCTTACTGGAGAGGGCGGCCGACCACCTGACTCCAGAACGGCTGGAGAAGGTTCGGCAACTGCTGATACCAGCGTGTCTTCAGTCAAGGTAACAGTGACTACGGCCGCACGGACAAAGTGCTTCACCGCATCGACACCGGAGACACCCAGCCTATTCGGCAACAATCTAGACGCGTTCCGCTGGCGAAGCAAGGGGCGGTACGAGACATGCTGGAGGACATGAGATCCAGGGGAGTGATTGAAGAGTCGGACAGCCCTTGGTGTTCCCCTGTAGTCTTGGTGACGAAGAAGAACGGCGAGCTACGCTTTTGCGTGGACTACAGGAAGCTGAACGCTGTCACCCGGAAGGACTGTTTCCCCTTACCCCGGATTGACGACACCCTGGACACGCTAGCTGATGCACAGTGGTTCTCGACCCTGGACCTGAAGCCGGGCTACTGGAAGGTAGCTCTAGACCTGAGAGACAAGGAGAAGATCACATTCTCGACAGGCCAAGGGCTTTGGCAGTTCACAGTTATACCCTTTGGCCTCTGCAATGCACCAGCTGCCTTCCAACGCCTCATGAAGTCAGTGTTGAGAGGACTGACTTACGACGCCTGCCTGCTCTACCTGGACATCATCATCGTCGGTAAGACTTTTGAGGGCCATCTCGAGAATCTGAGTAAGGTGCTACAGAGATTGCAGGCCACCAAATTGAGGCTGAACGCGAAGAACTGCCAGCTCTTTCGCAAGGAAGTGAACTACTTGGGCCACATAGTCTCAGCAACCGGAGTGGCCACAGACTCGGAGCAGACACAGACTGGGAGAGATTGGCCTCGACCAAAGGATAAGAAAGAGTTGTGCAGTTTCCTGTGGCTGTGTAGTTATTATCGACGCTTCATAAAGGTGTTCTCCAACATGGCCAAACCCCTCACCCGCCTGACAGGGGAACACCGGCCTTATGTGTGGATGGAGGACGACGAAGACGCTT
Organism: Mantis religiosa; assembly: GCA_030765055.1. Classification (NCBI taxonomy): domain Eukaryota; kingdom Metazoa; phylum Arthropoda; class Insecta; order Mantodea; family Mantidae; genus Mantis; species Mantis religiosa. The sequence continues at coordinate 20,736,748 of CM060952.1, forward strand.
TTCAGCACCCGAAGAACACCCTGTGCAGTGCTCCAATATTGGGTTTTCCAAAACCAGGTGGCGCCTTCATTGTGGACACCGACGCCAGCGACCATTGCATTGGAGGCGCCCTGTAGCAGATCCAGGATGGCCATGAGCGGGTGATAGCCTACTACAGCAAGACGCTATCCAAGGGAGAGAAGAACTACTGCATCACCCGACGAGAGTTACTGGCGGCAGTAAAGACCTTGGAACACTTCACAAGTACCTGTACGGTCAGCCATTCTACCTGAGGACTGACCATTCCGCCCTAACCTGGCTATTGAGCTTTAGGAACCTGGAAGGCCAGACAGCACGTTGGGTCCAGAGACTGCCGGAGCACGACTTCACCGTGGAACATCGTAGAGGAAAGAGCCGCGGTAACGCAGACGGTATATCTCGAAGACCCTGTCCAGAAGAGTGCGACCAGTGCACAAGAGTGGAATAGAAGGAGCGTGACGCAGCAGTCCGAGTAGTCACGGCAGTGCCTGCGGATGGCTGGGATAGCGCAGGCCTGAGGAGGGAGCAGCTGGCGGATGCAGACTTGGGGCCACTCTTGAGGGAAGTGGAGGCAGGGACAAGACCGACCTGGGAGGACATCGCACCGAGTAGCGCCACAGTCGTACTGGGCCCAATGGGACTCGTTGAAGATCAGAGAGGGCGTGCTGTTTCGGGTATGGGAATCACCCGATCGGAAGACGCAGAGGGAACAGTTGGTACTTCCCCGGAGTAAGGTCCCGGAAGTCTTAAAAGAAGTGCACGCCGGTACTTCAGGAGGACACCTGGGAGCAACCCGAACGATTGACAAACTTCGGCAGCGCTACTACTGGCTGAGACTCCGAGCAGATGCTGAGAGATGGTGCCGTCAATATCATGAGTGTGCGGCGAGTTGCGGCCCCCAGACTAGGAGCCGGGGTCGCATGCAACAGTACAACGTCGGAGCGCCATTTGCTGTCGACATAGCTGGACCATTCCCAGTGTCCGACGGAGGCAACAAGTACCTGATGGTGGTCGTGCACTACTTCACCAAGTGGCTGGAGGTTTATGCCATCCCGAACCAAGAGGCAAAGACAATCACAGAGTGCCTCGTGAAGTAAGTGTTGTGCCGATTTGGGGTGCCGTTGGAGCGACCAGGGCACCAATTTTGAGTCCAACCTGATGAAGGAGGCACTAGAAAAACTTGGGGTTACCAAAACCCGCACAACAGCTCTACATCCCCAGTCGGATGGCATGGTCGAATGATACATCAAGACCTTAGAGGAACACCTGAGGAAGGTCGTGGCCAGCCATCAGCGAGACTGGGACGTCAAGGTGCCACTGTTCATGCTGGCCTACCGCTCGTCAACATACGACACTATGGGGATGACGTCAGCCAGCTTAATGTTCGGCTGAGAGTTACGGCTCCCTTGTGACCTGGTTTTGGAAGTCCTTCGGAAGCGAAAAAGCCAGAGACCGAGTATGTGGAGAACCTGGTGTACCACCTCCACGACATGCACAAGATGGCTCGCCAGAACATCCAGAAGGCGAGCGACCACATGAAGACCCGATACGACAGGTAAGCCAACAGCCAAGGGCTCCAGCAAGGTGACCTGGTCTGGTTGTACCGCCCTACCCGGACCAAGGGACGCTGCCCGAAGCTCCAGCAGCCATGGCAAGGACCGTACCGGGTGGTGAAGAGGATTAACGACGTGGTCTTCCACATCCAGAAGGTGCCCCGAGGAAAGATGTTGGTGGTACACCTGGATCGCCTGGCCCGCTATGATGGTGCTGTTCGGGACGACCAGCTTTGAGGAGGGAGGAGTGTCACCTAATTATCGGAAGGCACAGCCAGCTAGCAGCAGGGTGGGCGACAGGAGGCATTCTGCCCACGCCTACCCATTTATCTTGTAGCGCTAACGAGGGGTTGGTTGGAAGAACATCACTAGCCATCTCTTTCCCCTGCCCCTGACGTCTGGAACAGTCGGGATGATTCACTGGACCGTGAGGTTTTCAGAGACAGCGATCTTCCTATATAAGGCTGCAGTAGACGAGTGAGCTCAGTTCTTGGCGAGCAGCCATGAGGAGCACCGTACTAGTGAACGGACTGGAAGACTGTGTACGTGTATCTGAGGAGTTGTACGTAATTGTGAGTGTATAGTGGACCTGTGACAGACGAACTGGCGAATTGTAATTGTGTGCGCTACGTAATTCTGTGTAATTGGCAAGTGTTCCAACTGTAATTCGGTGGAAATAAAGAGCATTTTGAGTTTGTGCAATTTGACTTTTAATTTCACGAACCCACAAAGTTACAATATCAGTGTCATTTGTTGCAATTAGGGCATCTAAATGAACTAGCGTTTGTGCATTGTGTGCTAACCTCCGAAAACTTTTTTCCTTTCAATTTTT